>JAXQQM020083651.1:0-21052 GCA_034641835.2 Pinus albicaulis | reverse complement strand
TTTCATCGATATCTGAGTCTAAAATGCATCTGTTGTTTACGTTATGATTATTTCAGCATGTTATTTATGATTCCTATGTTATCTATGTTTAGATCAGTTGCGCAAATGTTTGTGTTTTTAGATGAATGGTTATTGAATGGATCTAGTGTTAGTGTGTTATAATACCATCTGTTAATGTTTATTACATGGATTATGGACTCTGTTTTACGCTGCACGCATGATATTCTGCATAATTGAACCAAATATGTCTGTTACAGGCTTGCATGTTAGGGCTTCTGTTGTGAAGGTATGTTCATGATTGTTTTAGATCTAAGGGAACCCACATCATTTAACTCTATCTCAAGGTATGGAAATCGGGTTCCAGTACCCCCCCATACTGCTTCAGGTGAGACTTTGACTTGTGCAAGTAGGTCATTGTCGAAAGGGCCAGTAATAAGAGGGTTTTGTTGGTTAACCTTAACTGCAAACCTAGGTCAGGACCACTGAAGCCAACATGTGTGAATTTCATAACAACTCCACTCATAACACAAGTGATTGTTAGACCAAACAGTCGCTTGTGGCCGAAGTGAAGGCATATGAATCAGATGGATGTTATACTTTTGAGTTAGAACCAAACAAGGGGAATGAAAAAGGGAAACAGATCATTGATGTAAATCCCAGTGCCACTATTTCCACCACCAAGCTCTAGAGGGAGGATCCCAAGGATCTAGTTGAGGGGGGGCACCTCTTCCATTTGCAGATGTGGGTTAAGGGTTCTCCACTACAATTCCTTGTCAATAGAGAAATCCAAAAGAACCTTATTTTAGTAGATGTCGTGACGTGGCTCGGCCTACCGATCACAACACACCCACAACCATATATCTTTGGGTGGCTTCACCAAGGAATATATCTCCATGTCAACCAATAGTGTTGCCTTCTGTACATCCTCAAGCCCTTCACTGATGAGGTACTTCTTGATGTTTCTCCTCTTGGGGTGTCTAATTTATTATTGGGCCAAACATACTTGTTGAAGTGACATGCTGTGCATAAGGCTAGACCTCATTCTATTATTATTACTTTGGGAAACAAGTTATACAGGATACTAGAGGTAGTACTCCCTCTCTCCATCTCTTTGATTACTGCAATTCAACACAGTATGATTATGTCCCAAACTAGGAAATTTGTTTTCATTATAGTTCACCCACAAGGCAAGAAGAAGATTCTGGCCACAACCTCCAAAAAAGGCTCCCATACACATCAACAACAAATAGACAAAGTCGTGGAGGAATACAAGGACATTTTATCCTCACCCACAGTGATTCCTCTACACTGTTAGGTCAAGCACTCCATTGATTTGACCCCAAGCGTGCCGTTGCTTGATGTTGCCATACCTCATGCTACCACACAAACAAAATCCACAAGTGTACTATCTGACATCTGCCAACAAGTACATGACATCTTGGAGATATCCAATGCCAAGTACAAGAATTGCAAGGAACAACCTTGAGTGGCACACAATTTTCAGGTGGTCGACAGATTTTGGTTACATTTGGAGAAGGAGCACCTCTCTGGACCCCACCACAAGCTACGCCTAATTCAAAGCAGGCCAACTCCTTCAGCAGGGAAGGTGGCTCACCAAGCACCAGGTTCAACATTAATTTCCCTACCTCATGGAGGCTTTGAATGCAATGTGGACCATTTCTTTCTAATGGGGGAGGAATGGTCTAGGTTGATAATGGTGGCCACTTGCCTATTCCACCTAGTCACTTTCATTAGTTTTCTTTTTACTATTTTTAGCATTTTTTTGAGGTCCTAAGCTTCTGGATCAGTTTTGAGGCACTAAATGGTGTAGTACTCGAAGAAATATTTCTAACGAGGTATCATACACACCAAATTGAGATACTATGACCAAGTTACGACCTTGGGAAGTTGGTTGCCCAACTAACCCCAATGGGGCTCATAAACTCTTGGTGGTACATCTACTCGGGATAGGGTTTTGAATTTTTAGGGCTTTCCCTTTTTTTTTAATACTAGAGAGGCCAGTCAGCCTCATTGTAACATATTTTATAGGCATGCAATGTACACATGGCCATGCATTAGCATATGTTATGGTTAATAATCATTTTTCTTTTTGCCACATATTGAGAGTTTATGTCATTGCTCATAGAGGGTTTGTATTTTATGCTCATTTCATATCATTACTCATGGATATCATATATGTAGATGAGAGCACACTTGTGTGAAAATGTAAAATCCATGTATCTTATTTTTTTATCTTGTCGGTGTATAGCTCATTGAGAGACCCATGATGTCTAGCAAATTTTTTCAATCAACTAAGCCATATCCTATGTTTTATATCATTTATGCACTACCATTAGATTGGGTGAATAATGTAATATTGGGTTCTTAGAGTTATTTTTGATGATAGGTATGCTTGTAAAGGTCTCATATGAAAATCTTATATAGTTGTTAGAGCCATGTATTTGCTCCACGAAGCATGGAATTGTAGGGTATTTCATTGTATATCATTTTATGTCATAGTGGTGTAGTGGATGTGTTTCTATATTAGAAAAGAGAGTGTGATCAGAACTCTATTACATGCTTAGGGGGAGCATGTTCAGTTTTAGAGATTGCATGGAATTTACGAGAGAAATATTGGTAGTCTAGTTGCTTATTTTTCATGATTATATTGTAGTAGATACTTATTTGGCTTCCGCCGACATGATGTTGAGTATGATGGGGGGTAATTACATCATTCAAAAAATTATTGAAATTGTTCTTCAGTGTTGGTATGGCCCTTTCCATTGATGTCAAACGGGGAGAGATTTTGGATGGATGGAGATGAACTTCAGAGTTGGAGAGTGTATGGGAATCAACCTCAGATGTTGGAGATCAAGTTGAGGATGACATAAACTCCAAAGGGGGAGTTTGTTGGCATTGTAGTGTTGTAATTCATGCCAACAGGGTCATGTCATTGCACATCATATACTTTAGGTCAACTTGATGGTGGTAGTCCTCCCTATGTTTGCAATGAGTGTTTTTGGCATGGTGTCAAGGTATGGTGTTCATTTTTCATTGTAGTGATGTTATCTTTTTGCTTTCTCCTAGTTGGAATTTATGTAAACATGGTTGTGACATAGTGAGAGAAATAGAGGTTGAGTAGAGATTTCTTGGAGTTACTTTCATATGTTGACGAAGTCTTTTTAATGATTCAACATGTGTTAAAAGTGTTTGGACAGGTTTTTGATGCCACTATAAGTGTTAGAGGTGTTTGTCATGTTCAAGAGTCTGACAAACTAGGGGTTGAATAAGTCTTCATGCTCGTGACATGATGTAGAGGTGTCTTATGTGTTATTTATGATACATAAGAGCTGGGAAATGATCTATAGGTGCTGGAAGAAGGTTAAAAGGTTCTGGAGATGGTGCAGGAGGCCCTATAGGTGTGGATATGTTGGACAATATATATAAGATTTAAGCTACTAAATGGAGGTAATATCTTGTATATTATGAGTTCCATGAGTTTTATGCCCTTGTACATGGACTTATGCTTAGTGTTATGAGGTCGAACTTCATGTGGAAGATGAAAATGAGCTCCTAAGCATCTTCCTATAGTAGAATTGGCATATTCCATGAGAAAGGAGGGGAAAGAATGGGTTACTAGTGGCCACAAAGTATTATTAATGATGAACAGGTCTTGGAGAGGCACGTTTAAATGAAAATCAGAATAGAAGAGGGAGTGTTACCATATTATGAGTGTTTTTATCTAGATTTATTGTGCATCTCAGGTTAATTTATGGGTTTTCCATTTTGCCTTGTTCAGAAATTTTCATGCAAAGGTCAGAAAAGTTAAGGGAGCTTCCAGAAACTCATTAACATAGAAAATATAATTCATGAAGTGGAGGTGGTGGAAGGACCTAGTCAAGGAGTTGAATATGAATCAAATCAAATGTATCAATTGAGTTTTGTTGAGATAAATAGTTATTTGTAATTATTGGGTTGATTACCATAGATCATATATATACTCGAGAAATCTCAATGAGAGTATGGTTTTATGTGTTATTTATTGAGTGGGTGTGAGAGTGAAGAATAGCATGCAAGATATGAGGGTTGTAATGTAGAATTTCTGTAGCAGTTTGCAGGTGTAGCAATAGGTAGAAGGATAATGTTTCAGTCTGAATTTTATGTAGAGAGAATGAATATGATGTAGATATTTCTTATAGATATTCTTTGTGTTTGGTAGAAAATCAATTATTCTCATGTTCATTATTCATGCGGAAAATCCATTTTTGATCAATGTTATATACAACATTGTGGCTTGTCGCTGATGTATTTATCACATTGTTATTTGTAGTGATTTATGTATTGATTGAGATTGAGTTGTAGTTTCTGGTATTGTATTAGAGTTATTGTTTGTGTTCCTTAAAGATATTGTTTCTTTGGTATTTGTGTTGAGTAGTTTTATTGGTCCATTATGAAATATTTTCAAACGAGAACAACACAGAGCAGTGGAGTATGATAACTCAGGAAAAATCATTATAGGAAGAATTATTTTTCATCTAGTGGGAATTGGATAGTTTAGTAGAAATTGGAAAATGATCATTGGTCCTGGTGGATTTTAGGAGACAGGTATCCATAGATTCATATGATAGTTAAGTGGTCATTGAGTGAGGATCAATGGTCTTGGTGGGTTCCAGCGAATGGCTATTCATATATCCATGAGAGAAAGAATCTTCTTACAAATATTAGCCAATGTACTCTCTATGTAATGAATTTTATGAACATAATAAAATATTTTTAGCATGTAACGACAAAAAGGGTGGTTTTATACCCGATGGTTTTTTTCCACCATAAATACATGTGTCCCTTTTATTGAATTTTTTTTCATGGTTCCATGTTTATATTTTTTGCTGTGATATTTTCTTATGTGTTCGAGTTCATGCATGGTTTAAATGTTTAACTAATGGAGGAAATTTATAAGTGCCTCCACTATTGATTCACCCCTCCTCTCAGTAGTGATCTAATTTCCAACACCTTCTACATAATGCCCCTACTTATACTTGAAGTAATGCCACCAGAACAACATGTATCATTAGGGGAATTTTGAGGTCTAAAATGGGCCTCCTAAGAAAAATGTACAACCAAACTAAACTTTATAAGAACCAATAGGATTCAATATGATGAAGTTAACCATGGGGGATGATTTACCAATTTTTAAGTAAAAGGGTAAAAATATTAAAAAATAATAAAATACTAAAACTACTTTTCAACTCATATTTTCAACTTATCTCCCAAAATTTTTACTCAAATTTTGAGCACGAATACTCGTTGGATGTAAAATTTAATTCCTCATCCATGGAGTATCCATGTTGCATACTTTTGATCAACTCTGCTACACGAAAAATGAGAAATACATGAAAAAATGTGATTGTAATCACATTTTTAATGTATTTCTCATTTTTTATGTAGTAGGTACCATCGAAAGTATGAAACATGGATACTCCTTGGATGAGGAATTAAATTTTTCATCCAACAAGTAATACTGCTCGAAATTTGAGTAAAAAATTTGGGATATAATTTGAAAATACGAGTTGAAAAAGTAGTTTTTTCTTTTTCCCATTAAATTTTTATGCTTTAATCAAATATTATTTTATTATTTCCACTATTATTTTATAGTTTCCTTATGAGGCCCATTTTAGACCTCAAAATTCCCCTAATGACCTCATACCCAATAACGTAAAACTATGACATTAAGAAAGTTTTGAAATCATCCCACTTAGTTATTGGAGGATATCCTCTAGCCTTCAGGTCTCCATGTTTCTTTCCCACTAAATTAGGGCATGGACCTATAATTTCAACAAAGAAAATAAAATCATTTTTCTTCCTTTGTATAATAAACAATAAAATAAACTTCTAACTATTGCAACCATATATTTAAATTCAAAGAATCAATCTCAGCTTGATGTAACTTGATATTGAGCATCGCTTCCATATGTGAGACAATTATGAATTGTAATTGAATTGGGCTATTCATTTTTTGTTTTTTCTCATATCCCCTCTCTAGTTATTATTGATCCTCTAATATCCCCTCTGATCTAGCCTCTACATTAGAATATTCATATTCTTAAAAAATCCAAAGATTATTCATCAAGTAAAACATGATAAGGCTCAAATTACAATTTATATTTTTGACTTATGTGTCTATCCATGCAAACCTCTCCTCCACAAGATCTTTAGGTTCCTTTAGAGATTTATGAACAATGGGTTGGGTTTACAAATTTTGGCTTAACTGATATGGATCTCTTACAACTCCTCATAATATACCCAAAGAATCCTTCTCTAATACCAATATGATCTACAAACTATCTTGGATATACCACTAAAGATTTCATCCAATATATATGAAAAGTTATGCTTAAAATATGAAATCTACACTGTCAGGATTAATTTATCGCTATATTTTTGGACTCATAAATTACATGGTTATGATTGCACATGAAATAGAAATGATATGCAAAAAATAAAGAACCAAAAAAAAATTAGAAATCGTAATTAACAAAATATATCAAATGGGAAACCCTTTCAGGAGAAAACACATATGGAAGGTGAGACTTCTCTACTCCCTTTTTCTAAATGAAAAATGGATTCGAGCAAAGTGGAGTGAGATCTATGAACCATGGGCCGCTACAATGGAAAAAAATCTCTATTTAATCTCTCTCTCTCTCTATCCATCATCAACTAATGAACTCAACTGTGGAACAAAATGCACTCAAATAGAATGGAACCATTTTCCTCCTAGTACCCTAGTTATAACACATCCTGATAGCCTACTAGTGCTTATGTTTGACTCCTTCAACTCTAAACTAGAGTTACAATATGAGAACCTCATGATGATCACTTCTCTAGCCCCTTTCCATGAATGTTGGAGTATGAACTCGCATGCTATAAAATCATAGTGGTGAAAACAAGAAGTTAAACTTATAACTGTTATAAATTTTGTATACAAACTTTTATTGAGTTGGGTCTTAGACTATTGGAATGGTATCTATTTGTAGAATAACACTAGGTGGTATTATGCTTAAAACGAAGTGTTTTACCCCAAAAAGTTCCCCTTTAATTTCTCAAAATTCTTCTAGGAGGCTTCATATGCCAATTTTTCCGATAAAAGTAGTACTGTGAGTCTATTCCTCAACTTCAGCCACTTGAAAAGTATCAATATAAATTGAAAAAAAACATAAAGATCCAATAGAGATAAATAATTATGATTTGGTTATTGTAACAAATAGTAATAATGAGAAATTAATGTTAATTAGTACACGATCATTATCTATTACAATAACATATTACTTGTAAATTATTAGTAATATACTTATCATTTCCTAACCATTTATTTTTTTTCTATTACCTTGCAATTAGAAGGTGTATACACTAAAATTTAATTGATGTCAAGAATCATCTCTTCTTGGCATGGGTGTTAACTCCATATTTATATGGTTATTTATATATCACTGCTATTAAGTCTAAGTTATGATTCTCGTTTATGTTGTTTATTCCATGAACTTATTAACTTCATTCTATGTAAAATTTTAGGGAAATTAAAAATTTCAAATGGTTCCAAAAATGATAATAGATATTTTTAAATTAATAATCACATGTTGTTTTTCATTTTCCTAGGTAATGTAAGCATACACACCTAAGTATTAAAAAAAACACATAAAACCAATTGAATCTCCTAATATGAATTATGGATAAAATTATTATTTGGAAGGTAAAAATATGTTATATGAATGTGAAATATGAATAGGGTGGACAACATAATAGATATATGGTAATAACGTTTACTTGAAATGAATATGAAATATGCATAGGGCGGATAGCAGAATAGCTATATGGTAAGAAGGTTTACTTTATTTTCTTTATATTGTGCTAGTATGATCCTTTCCTTAATTACCCTTCATTTCTTCAGTTTGCAATTTCCTAAATGAGTTTCAATGGTTTAATTTAAGTTATCGAAACTCAATTTATATGAATATATCTATGTGGGTGAGTTTACGTTATAATGATTTTAAGTTATAGTAATTTACTAATTGATGTAACACATCTGTAATAAAAACTACCAATATTGTCTATGAAAATAAAACTAATGTAACTTTAAATTTAACTTATGAAATAGATATCATATTAAGAAACTTTAGATAGCAAATAAAATCCTACGTTAATAATAATAATAATAAAATATATGAAACAAAGTTTATACAACAATGATAGAATATTATTATTATATTAAAGATTATGCTACTAAACAACATGGTAAAATATTGTATTTTATAATGAAATTTTTGAAAATTAGTATAACGCCATCTACACTAACAGATTCATAGTAAATGGGTAGTTTTATTGAAGGGATGAATAAAACCTTAACAAAAATTATATTATCTCAAGGATTAGCTTTGTAATCTAAATGTAAAATGGTACTAAAGAGAATTGTTTAGCAAATTCGATATATATTAAAGTTAATGAAAATAAATTGTATTAAAGAGTATTGTTTAGCTAATTGGATATATATTAAAGTTATTGAAATTATTTTAAAAGAATTCGAAGTAATCGAACTTTTCCTCGTGAAAAGAGATGGCATCTCTAAAAAAAAGCAACGAAAACGAAAATATAGATAGTGAGGGTCAAATGGGGAAAACACACAATTATAAAGAATGTCAAGAAAATTATCATGAAGTGTATTTTTCTAACTTTTTTTTATGTTAATTCAAAGTGGTATTCTTAGGTAATTAGAGATTTTAGAAGTAACTAATTGAATTGAAGAGATTCCGCAACACAAATATTGTAAAAGGGTGTAGTTTTTATAATGTGAGCTATGATAGTTATGCCTGTGAAAGAGAGATTGGAGGCTATTTAACTTTATCGACATGTTATGCTAAAAAACGAGTTCGAGGGCATCACCCATAGGCGTCCTACATCTAATTTTCAGGTTATCGTGATAGAAAAATCAATCATGCAGGTTAACAATGGCTCGTCTAGTACACTTCGAAACCATTAATCAATTGGTTGATTTTATTAGTGAGTGGCAGATTTAATGCCCATGCAATAAAAAGAGATGAATTTTAAGATTCGGTTTTGGATCATGGATTTTTCACGTCCACGGACACGAATATGTTTTGTTTTACGGATTTTTATTCTAGGGGCAGGATCTTGGCGTCCATCTCTTTGGACAAGAGCATTTGGAGCTTGAAACATTCGAGAATCGAGATAGCTAGCTCGTTGCTAAAATTTACAATTCTATGCAATGTTGTTTTTTAGTTAAACTCGAAAGTCACTGAGCGGAAGACAGAACAAAGTAGAGGGCACTATGAAGGTCATCACTATGTCTGCTTCACATAGCAACTTTAATTCAATTCTTATTGAAGATGATTGTGTATATAAGCTTTATGGGAGAGTTAAAAAGCTGGAGATGACTTCCCATCTGAGTTTATCTATGCCCACTCTTCCATAGAGAAACATAGTATCAACTTTACTATGTTTCTAATTGTTTATTTTTAGCATTTTTTATTTTAACTTCTTCTTTTTTAATCTAAGTTCCTTCATTAGATGTTTAGAGAAACACCAAGTACAAAAATTATCTCTACAAGTCTTTCTCTTTCATTCTGACCAGATTTGTTGAGATTGGGACCTTGAGGAAACAATAAACAACAAGTGGTATACATTATTTCCAATAGGCATTGTAGTTGTAGAATACTAAAAGAGAGAAAAAAGATAGCCAAAAGTAATGAAAATATATTAAGGAGGGGGATTGGGAGGCATTACACGGGGGAGCTGCAAAATAACCAACATGTTCATGCATATGAAAATCTACGTGTCCCACCCTTGCTTCCAAGCTGCGAAGGTGGTCATTGGTGCGACGCTGGAGGTGTCGAAGGCTTTCTGTTTGTTCAAGGATTTCATTCTGGTTGTACTAGATTTCATTGATGTAGGCCACCATCTCAGTACATTCTCCATAGCGGTGTTCCTGTAGAGTATGCATGTTTATCTAGATATTTTGAAGTTCATAAGCAATGGACTCTAAGGTGGAAGGAACCACAACGTGACCTAGGGAGCGAGTTGGAGAGACTGCGATAACTTCTTTAGTCCCCCGGCTATTAGAAGTGTCCAAGGGAAAACTGATACCTAGGTCAGGGTGCCTGGTGTGGTGAGGGTTTCCTCCCCCATGACAAGGTCTCCCCCGTTGGCGTGACATATTGAATTTGGCAAGGCGAAACGTCCAATGGATGGGGGAGTCAAAACAAAACAAATCCTAGTACCTGCAAGAAAAATAGTATCCAATCCCACAAACGAGCAACCTCGGGAGAGAGTAGAGCACCAAGCAATAATCATATATACAAACATAGGTTGAACCCCCTTCCACCCCTAATCTTTCAATTGAAAATATGTCCTCCCTCATGCTTCACATAACACAAACCCAAACGTTTTACCTTCCATTGAGGCCAGCATTCAGGACCCCTAGGAGGAGGAGTGAATCCCGGGACAATACCCTCCCTAAAACTAAAATAACAAACATTTACCGGAAATACCCATAACCTCGAGTGTGTTAGTGTGTTTGGTGCACGCATGTAAAAAATCACACCAACTTAAGGGGTGTGATTTACCCACTTAAGTTATTGGTCACAGGAAGAAAAAGAAGTCGAGTCAAGAAAGTTAGTGAAACAAGCTAGAATCATAAACATACTAGATAGAGAAATAGCATGCATATATAAACTAAAACTAAAACAAATAAATAAAAGCTCTAAACAGATTCAAAAAACTACAATAATCCAAACAGTGGCTCTTTGGCCCCTCTTATTGAGTGCTGGTAGGAAACGAGGATGAAAAATTAACCCTCTTTCCAAAGGGCCCTTAGAACATGGATTCTATGTCTCGTTGTAACGATGTTTTTACTTCCAAGCTTGACTCAGTGCAAAGTCTCCCTCTCTCTATTGTGGTGGACTAAACTTGTTGGATGGCCAACAATTGAGTGCCCTCTATCTTCAGCTCCGGATCACACACTTCTGATATGTCTTGTGCAATTATGGCCATCATAACAATGTGTTCTCAAGTTCTTCATCTCATGGTGGTCTTATATAGGAGAATTCAAATCCTCCTTCCCTCTATTGGTACATTGTGGATGGTAACCCAAGAGAGGGGGATGATTCCTTTGTGTGCCACAAATATTCCATTGTGAGCTCCCTTGAGGTTTAAGGAAGCTTTGGTGGTTGTCCTTAGGCAGCTTCAAGTGAGCAATCACTGTCCTGGAGTGTGCTTTTTGTGGTCCCGGAAAGTGAATTTTGCCACTCCTAGGAATGTGCACATTTCGGGTCAAAATGTACGCGAAGGCGCTCTTCACAAAGGACTATGCACACAAAAGAATTTATGACTTTCTCAAATATGATTTTTCCTCAGACCTTAGAGATTTTTAAATACTTTCCAGATTCTCTAATGTCTTTCAGCCCTATAAATCCTTGTGCTTGACATTAAATAATGTCGTCTTCTGCTTGTACGATTTTCCACTGTTAACAGTTTCCCCTTAATGTGTGAGGTCTAGGAAGAACTATATAGCTGAAATACATTATATTTTCTTTTCTGCATATTGTGCGTAGAGAGAGAGAGAGACTTGCATGAAGCTCTAAATTGGAAACACCCTACACCAGTTCAAACCATGTCCTATAGGACCCCTATAAGAAAATATAATACAATATATATACAAATTTTATACAAGGTGGGCACGTCCCATGCTCGTGATGTTGTGGCTAGTTAAAAAAAATCTATTTGATAGATACATATTATGTCTATGTCACTAATATGGTAGTGATTTGGTAGTCGCTCACGACGACTGCTAACGCCTTCAGGGGCATTTTTTCTTTAAAGATAGGTGGAATTTGGTACCCATATGCGTAAACTTGGTATGGCGTATAACTACGCATTATACACATAGGTTCTGGGTGGGACCTTCTCGTGTAAGCATTGTTGAAAGAGACGCTTGTGAAGGCACGGGCCTTCGATGAATTTGATCAAAGTACAATGGTTGTAACATGTGATACCATCTTGACATGATAGCTTTTGTTGTAGTAGATTGTTAGGAGGATCGATGACATCTGTGAGCAATGATGTCTCCCACAGTGCCACCCAAGGATGCCCCTTTTAAAGAGAGGGGTAATCCAAGGTATCGCTTCCTTTTTGGGAAATAGGTGTTGAAGTTGACAAAAAGGAAGCCTCAACTGAATGAGGGGTCACTGATATGAGGGGTTAGGTACCTGGATGTGATGGGTTTAACATAGGCATGTTGGCAAGGGTTGACTGAAAACTGATGATGGGGATTCAGTGGCCCAAGGTCAGAGTGTACTAATCAGATTGGAGGCAGTCATAGTTATTTCTGATGGAGAAATCCTTGGAGTCAATAGGACTTCCAGGGTGGGTAAAAAATGGCTATGTATGTCATGGTGGCTTGTGTGTGGGGTTGTGATACTCCAACCAAGGGTGTTTAGGGACTGCGACCATGGTAGAAAAGATGGATGAGAGGGTGGGGGACATAGTGCACTGTTTGTAGTCTTTGTACACTTACCAAAAGAATAAAATAATGGGGTTTGGTTTGTACCAAACACAGAGATGGGTGCCCCAAAACATGACAAGGTTCACTCACTGATGTTGTGAGGAAGGTTTTTTGTAGAGGGTGGGGGCCCCATCGGTTGGTCTCATGTGTGGGGGTGTTGAAGCGGATGAAAAAGTATCGCAGATGGGATTATGTTGGTGGAGGTATGGTGGGAAAAATACAAGGCGTGGTAGTGCACTTTTGATCTACTTATACAACATGTTCATCCAGGGAGGGGTTTTTATTTTGTATGGTAAAACTTGACCTTATGCATGGGGGATGGATGGGAATGAGGTGCTTCCCAGAATAAAGTGGTATGGCCATGGTGTCACTTTTGTTGTGATATATGGTCTTCTATGGGTGATGAGTGCCATGGGGTGGAGGCTATATGGACCACCGAGGATGTTTATCATGTGCAGGGTGAGGTGATGATAAACACGGTTAGATATGTGGAACCTATGGTTTATTTCTGATGGAGAAATGATATCAAGATATGTGGAGTTTTCTGGGGCTCTATCATGCTGGGGGGTAGAATAATACCACCTCTAGAACTTTTATTGGATGGAGTTGTGAATTGTTTGCGAGCTTTTCTTGCAAAAACAACTACCTCAAGTGAAAGCATCTTATCTATCAAATATTATTGAAAGTCATGATCTTTTAAAAAGAATATGAGAGAGGGCATACCTACCGACATTGAAAATTTATTTTTTTAGGTGTGCGAATGTGTGGCATCGCCTCTATTCTTCATGGAGTGTTAATCATGGTGCATCTTACGGTTCAAAGAACAGACCTTCTAATATCTCATTATGGTTCTCCCAAGTTTTTGAAAAGGGTGATATATAGGTTAATATGGCCCTAATTCAACTCATTTTTACTTGTTGAGTTTTTGAGAGGCCAGAGGCTTCTGCATAGAAATTCTTATTGTTGCGGTCAGCCTGAGCACCAGGGATTAGCGATATCATTCCCAGGTAACCCCCATGACATCCTGCACTTTAATTTTTTCAGTCTAATGGTGCCAGGGTCCATACAAACTTGGTTTGTGCATATTCTGAGTGATTTTTTCCCTAGATTGCACAGGTGATCAGGGAAAAAGCTTGCCCTCTATGCGCATTTTCTAAGGATAAGTGAGATTGAAGCACTCTGTTCCAATTATTTGGTGCGCCTTAAGTGCACCTGTGGAAAATATAGGCACACCCTTAGCGCGCTTGATCTGAGGGACAGGGATGCAAAGGGCCAAGGAAAATATTTTTTAAGTTTTTCCTATTTTTTATGTTTTTTCTATTGCTGATGGGTTCTTGTTTCGATGACAGGTTGTTGTGGAGGGAGCAGGATTGGCCCGAGCTCCGTACTGAATTGGATGTTGATGTTGGAACACGCCATAAACTTGCACAATGGGGGCTTCTGAAGTTCATGGAGAACTAGTTTCTTTGGTCGCATGAACGATTGCTTTGTTACTTGATCCAGCATTGGCGCAAGAGGTGCAACATGTTTTTGTTGCGTGGTACTAACCTAGCCATCTGTCCTGAGTCAGATATATATTTTATGATCGGGTTACTACCTCGGGTTACTGCCTCATGGTGAGGTGCTGAGGTATCCACTCCCTTCCTGGAGGGTGGATTTGGAGAGGTTATGGAGACATCATTGTGGTGGGGTGGCTCTTATGGAGTGGTGCATCAGCATTGCATCAGTGACAGACCTAGCAGAGTGATGTGCTCTAGCGGTGATTATGCGACTCACAGGGTCGTCGGCTCCGCATTGGGCATCTGGCCTATAGGTTGGAGTCTTGCGCCAGCTGAGGACCGAACGCTTCTATGATTTTTCTCGTTTTTGCTATGATGGGATGGTGACGTAGCTCAACAAGGTCTGCAATGGATCAAAATTGTTTACGTATGCCAACATTTTGTGCAGAATTATGTACGAGAGGGTAGTGTTGTTGATACCAGTGGTGGCAGCACCTCCTGGAGGGCCACGGGAGCCTCGTATGAGGAGGTGGGCTCCGGTGATGCCGCGAGGTGGTGGGGGCATGGTGGGGCGTTACTAGAATGCCACGACAGAGACCTGGTTCGAGGTGAACCCCCAGATGTTCCTGCCATTCCCATATGTAGGGATGGACTTCCGGGGGGGTCCAGAGATGGATCTCCCTCCTCGCTATGCTTAGGGGCCAACAAGTACGTTTTTTATGTTTTCTGCATTTATTTGAGTATATATGTGCTTATGTGTTTTTATGGTGACACTGACATAGTTTTTCTTACTCTTGCAGATGTTGGCAAGGTAGGTCACCCCATGGCTCGATTGGTTGGCCACGATCCTCTTCAAAGACCTCAGGGCGGTCTTGGAGGGTAGGGGCAGATGCTACTAGAGGACTTGGTGGTGGTGTTGGCCCTTCCGGAGAGGGCAGCAGCTTGACCACTGCCGAGGTTGCGGCCGTTCGAACTCGTGTTGATCCAGAGGTGGCACGTGCAGATGCAACGAAGGCTCGCAATGCAGAACTAACTGCTCGTGTGATATTTCTAGAGGATTTCTAAGGTCGAGTGGACCACTTGACCTAGGGGATGCCTTCTTGGGTTTTTATGGATGAACTCGAGGTGGTCTGGCTGGAGACGGTGATGGCCCCAAAGTAGGACTATCGGTTTATTTTATGTTGGGTGGCAGTCTCAATTGTGACTGCAGCTTAAGTGGTGGTACCGAGAGCAGTTGTGGGTCCAGGTGCCCCTCCTAAGTGGGCACTGCCCTAGATTATACTTGTACATGGAGAAGGCACCCATTATGAGGATGCTTCCCCGATATTTTAACGAATTTTTGTGTATCTTTGGGCTGGTCGATGGGTCAACGACATTATTTTTTGTACTCAGACACATACATCATGATGTGTATGTATATATATATATATATATATATATATATATGAGAAATATTTTTTGCGGCTCTACATGTTGTGTCACTTGTTTCGGTTTATGGATGATGTTATGCTAATGGATATCTATATTTTTAGTTTTTTTATGTATGATGGTTTATCCGAGATGCATTCCAGTTTAGAATATTGTTAGCTATACGATCAATTGTTTGGTTTTCACTCCTTGGTACATGTGTAAATCTAATATAGTCAAATTTTCTGCTTAGTCTTTTTTTCACACAAATATTTTCTAAATAGATGTGTATCTCTTGTCTCAAATGTTTGGTTTAACTGCGACACTACTAACTGGGAATCGAGGTAGACATTTATATGGAATATTCCCTAATGGAGGGCGTCGCACATAAGTCTGATGACAACATCATATTCTTCCTGATGTTTTGTTGTCGAATCAATGCACATACCATTTATTCAGAGTGGTGATCGATCAGGGTGGTATATGACCTAGGTAGTTGCTGCTAAAATTTGAGACCATATTGATGCTCCATCAACAAATCTGAAATAAGGTTAAGGTTGGTGATCCATGGTAGCACTTTGAGTGTGTTGAATAAGTCTTTTGGTCAAAAAAATTTAGTGCTTGGGTTTCTGTACATTCACTCTAGGGAAGGGCCATCTTGGCCCTTATGGGTAAAATTTCCTGAGGTAATGGTCATTGACGGGGTTACTGAGCCATGTCTTGTCTGGTTTTGTCAAGATGTATGGCCCCTATCAGAGGCAATTTTTTATGACTTAGGGTCCTTTCCACAAGGATTCAAACTTTCCTGGCCCTAGGGCTTCTTTTGCGACATCATAGCGGAGGACTAGTTCTCCCTTGGTGAATGAGCGAGGGTTGATGTGGTGGTCGAGTGACGCTTTTACCGTTTTCTTATGGGCCTCATTATGTTGCAGTGACTATCGTCGACTTTCGTCACTGAGCTCTAGATGTACTAGGCATTGTTATAGAGGTTGGGTATCATCGAGGAGTTCGATAGCGGCATGCAAATTTGGGATCTTGCGGAAATCAATCCAAAAGTGCAAGTTACCTTGATCTTTTGCGACAGGAATAAGGTGGAAATATTGGGACATGGGGGCAGCTGCAATCCTATTTTTGATATGCTATGATACAACTCATATATGGTGAACCATGTCGTTGACATTCAGTGGAGCAAGAATCTCTGTGATGGAAGGTTGCGTAAGCGCAAGGCTGGGTTCTCCGCTAGGATGGTCAATTTCCTGTGGGTGGAAATTGTGCCTCCTGTAGAGGTGCCTAAATGTTTCCATTAGCGGGCATACCCCTAGTGCGTGATTTTGGCTAGTGTATATAGTGCATGGTATCACTGTGCCAATGGAGTATATTGTATGGGAATCGACACTACTCGTTATCCTTGATGTGGACACTTGGAAAAGATCTATCGTAGAAGAGAAAGTCTTCCACTTCCATTTCCGTATTGTTGGCTTGGGTGTGTCTAAATATTTGGGGGAGTGTAAACTCAACACTACTCTTGCCGCTCTTATCTTGGGGATATGCGCACATTTAATCATATGGTGAAAGTGTGAACAAATCCAGCAATAGTTACGCGTGATCTTCTCTTGGTTAGAGAGAATTTTCTGAGGGAGAGAAGAGACTATGTGAAAAATATTTGCAAGGGGCTTCAGTTCTCTGCACTGATTGACCCGATGGTCATTCAAGTTACATATTCTGCATGTTATCCTAGGTTTGGCCTGGGTCACGCTTGGTTGGTGTGTTTTCCTAGCTTTCCCATCACGCTTATGTGGGTGTGGGATCGCTGACCCAGAGGTGGTGTACCTTTTATACCACTCACGGAGGTCATCCTATTTCTTCTCTATTGTATGAATCATATTAATGAGGGGATGGACTCGTGGGATATAAGTATAGTGTTAGCCAAGGTGATTTCCCTGACATATTGGCTAGAAAATCCTAGATATGGGGGTCCCATCATGCTCTGTTTGTGGTCTGGCAAGGTACCAACATCATAACGCTACTAAATCATGGCAAGTGGTGACCACATGATTGGGCATTTTGCATAACGTGCATGTTGGTATTCTCTGTAGAGAGCGGTTGAAGGTAATTAGGGGTTCCCTAATTGGTCGCTTTTTAGTTGACAAGAATAAGATGGATCTACTCAACACATCCTCTTGGATTATGGAGCTGTCCGTGGATTTTGTGTCCATGTCATCTTCTTGGGAGAGGCGGAATATGGCTGAGTGTAAACTAGTGAGGGCTAGCCGGAATCAGGAGATATAGTGATAATTCTCCAAAAGGCGATTGTTGGTGCATAAAGGACATGTGAATTTTGTTGCCTGCAATCCAACATAGTAAGCCCATTCTATAGGATACCATCTATGGATGATTTCCAGGGCTACGCATTCTTAGAGGAAGTGACCACGTTCAACGCACAGTGTGCAGCGTATAATAGGAGGGGGCATGACTGGGGGTATTTCTAGTGCCTTTCGTTCTTCCTGTAGGTAGAGGATGGTACGAGGTTCATTTTCGGATGCCTAGGTGGGGGGGTCCTCTTGATATGATCGATCGATGGCTTGTAAGGTGTCCCTATATCACAGGATCTCTAGGCAATGATGGGTATAGTGCCTATAGTTGCTCCAGATAGCGCATGCATGATTGGTACACAATGCTTTGCCTTTACCTTTGGTGGCAGGTTCCTTTTTATGGGAACGTGGCGTCTCGATGTCTGTCTCAAAGCCAAGGAGTGGTTTTAATTCATCTAGCTCTAGGAAGATATGGGTGGGATGTCCTATTACATCGCATATGGCGTAGACTTGTGATTCCCATTGTATGGCGGGAGTCTCCATATTCTTTCCTCTTCTCTCTATTTACTTAGTCGTAATCATTGGTTTTGCAATGGAAATTTCCTTTGCAGGGGTGGTTTCGACTGTTTCTTGGATGGGTGGGGCCTCCTCGGGACTGAGGGGCTTCAACCCTATGGTAGTGATGTGAGTGGCTCATGTTCCCGTCGTGGGGATGAGATACAAAACTGGTGTTACCAATGATATGTTTAGTACCACTAGTGTTTCCAAAACCTGCTGGGAGACGAAACCAGCTGGGGGGTAGAGGAAAGGGGTTTGGGAAGTGATGTAGGCTAGAGAGGATGCTATGGCCGATGACTTGGTGTCGTTACTACTCATGTCCATGTCCTGACTAGCTTCAATGCTTGATGTGGACATCATGCACACCGGAGCCCCTATGACATCAGGTGATGACCTAGGGATAATGGGAGGATCTCCTAGGAATGATCCTAGAACGGACGATGGTTTGAACTGGCCAAGGCCATATTCTTGGTACCATGAAAGCACATTTGAGGATGTATCTACATAGAGTAGAATTATGTCAGTGTTTTTTAGGGGTCACTTTTCGCTATGCTTCAATTGGTCTACAGTAATGATGCGGTCCTCTTGGGGGAACATCATAATTCTTAAGACAAAGGAGGCTATGGCTGACATGGCATACATATAACTCTGTCTAAGGAGTATGTTATAATCCAAGTGAGTGTCCAAGACTTCAATGTTTATGTGGATCGTCTTTCCGACTAAGTAGACCGGGACGTTTTGGTAGAGGCTGACGGGGGACGAAGGATGACCATCGTATGCTCTAAGTGTGATGACCGAAATTTTTAGTTCGAGAGAACCTAACTTCTGCCGAACATGTTTTGACATGATGAACATGGATGCACCCTCATCAATGACACATCGGTGAATGCTGATATTCTGGATGGACACTTGTATCTGGAAGGCGACCATGGAAGGAAGCCTGGGGGTGTCTTTGTCTAAGTCAAAATCCATTAGTCGTGTATCGGTAGGGTCGATAGTGCCTAACGCGGAAAGTATGGCTTCCGGTTGTTTTGGGCATGACTGCAATACTTCCAAAGCTGACATAGCAATGGGAGATTGTTCTAAATCGTCCATGATACTATAATTATGGGCCTCTTTGGAGTAGATTAATGTTCACATATTGGGTTCCTTCTCCATCTGTGGCAATGGTTTTATAGGCATATTTGAAATGGTCAAAGGTGTAGTCAGTGCACTAGTACTTGCCATTGACGCATTGGTTTCTGGTGGGGTGTCATAATTGCGATTCCATGTTTGGAAAAACATCTCTTCACCAGTCATGTATATTTTGTGGCTTATTTTCCCAGAGTTGTCTAGATTTTTTTGTTGAGTGCTTACCATCCCTTGATGGGGGAAAGGTTCCTGCATCATAGTTGTTTGCTGGGAAGATCCTCCTTGTCCTTAGTTACTCTGTAGATTTTTCATCTCAAGGAGATCAAGACAGTGGTGAGTATAATGGCCATACTCACCACATATTGAACAAGAATGGTTTGTTCGAAGAGGTGGCCTTTTACTCTGTCATTGGGCATTTCTTGGCTCTAATTCCAGTTGGATTTGTCTCTAGTCTGGGATCGCGGCGAGAGTTGTTGGTTATTGCCACCCTGTCCAGGATTCCCTTTGGGCTTGTTTTTTCCTTTTTTCTTGACCACGTTAGGAGGATAGGTCTCCTAGTTATATTGGTGTGGTTGGTTTTGGGAAGGCTGCACAAAGTTCACTTGTGCATTGGTTTGCATAGGCGAGTCATGTGATGGGGACTGAGCATAACATGGTCCCTAGTTTGCACCTGCCTATTGGAGGGGAGCTCTTTCGTCAGTGTTTCTTTCTACGTACTGGGTCCACTGAGCCAGAGGATAGCGTCCTCCATGGTGATATGCTTGCACCCTATTAGTTAAATTTTGTTGAGGCATATGATGAATTTGAAAACCAGGTTGAGGTACGTTTTGGGTATAACTATACATGTAACTAGAGTTTTGACTATTGCTGCCTAGGTAACTTTGGGTCAATGACCCAATTATTCTGTCTGCAGAGTTCGACGTGCCTAGAAATTCTTGATAATTTTCCAGGCGCAGGGCGTTGGGCAAGATATTGTAAATGTATCCTGACTACGTATAAATTAGCTCAAGTTGTTGGGCTTTGTTGATGGCATCCTCTTCGGATATGGGCCTTTGTTGCGCCACATCCTTTAAACTCTATGCTGTGAGAGTTTTCAAGAAAAAATATAAGAGAACCCGATCATCGAGTTTAGCTATGCATAAACTACGACGCTGCCTCCATTCATGGAGATGGTCTGAGATATGGACGGTAGGTGTTTGTCTAAAATGTGTTAGTAATTCCATTATAGAATCATGGTGAATGGGTAATTGAAAATATGTTAGGAACGGGGTGGCGAGGGCGCTAAAGGTCCCATGTGTAGGAGATAATTGATCCACGTACCACTTCGTGGCTACTGCTGTCAGAGTGCGTTGAAATATTCTCAATCGAATAGTGTCGTAAATGATTCTGTTCAATGAGCGCCATAGGTGAAAGGTCATGACATGATTACATGGGTCTTCTGCTTGATTTACTTCGAATTTTGGAATATCTGAAGTGAGCTTCATGGGCATGAGAGGCCATGTAGGGTTGTGTGCAATGGGTTCATTCATTAGTTTGGTTAAATCGAGTAGATTCCACAAAGCTAAGAAAGGTGACTG
>JAXQQM020073545.1:52500-99882 GCA_034641835.2 Pinus albicaulis | reverse complement strand
ACATTATGTATACATATCTCCAATGACATATAATATATCAAAAACAATTACTGACTACTCTCATTCTACCATCTTCCCTTACGAGCGTTTCCTTTGCAACATTAGAGTTGCAATTGCTAGTTTATATAATTTGAATGGATAGTAAATTATGTGCATTTAATAATTGCTTTATTATATACGTGAATTTGAATGGATCATAAATTTACCTTTAACAAAAAAAAATTACCACATTGAATTTCCAAATTAAGTAAAATTTTAAACATCTTTACTACCATTTCCTAAATCAAAGGAAAAGAGTTAATTCAACACAAACAATCAAAATCCAAAATTTTTTAATATTTCTTGTAATTAGACATTTGTAAAATGAATCTTTAAAAAGAAAATCGATGTTGTATGGATAAATTAAAATATTTAAAGATATAAATATTTCCCCATCAAAATTGCAATGTTTCAAAATTTTAATAAATAAAAATCTAAATAAACTCGAGGTATGGTAAATAAATAAAACATATTCTTATACTTACTCCAGAGTTATGGTAAATAAATAAAAATATATATAAACTAGATGTATGGTAAATAAATAAAAACTTATTTTAATATTTACTCCATAAACATTTTTATATTTAAAAAAAACTAAAAAAGTGAGGTTTTATTTAGATTAAGCCTATGAGATGAATACCATGGAACAAATTAATATTGATACAATGGGCTAAATACCATGGGCCAAATACCATATTTATAAAAGAAGTATGGTAAATAAATAAATACAAAAAAGGTATAAAGAGGTATGATAAATATAAAATAGGTATAAAGAGGTGTGGTAAATAAATAAATATAAAAGAGGTATAAAAAGGTAAGGTAAATAAATAAATAAATATCAAATCTAATTATAAATAAAAATCTAATTATATAACAAGCCTATGGGCCATATACCATAGTATATAAAAGAGGTATGGTAAATAAATAAAAATATAAATAGGGGTATTGTAAGTAAATAAAACCTCTTTTCATATTTACTCCATAATCTGTTTTATATTTAAAAACACTCAAAAAATAAGTTTTAGTCTCGAGGTGCAAACCTCTTTTTTTAGTGTAAAACTTGAGGAAAAGTTTGCACCTAGAGAAATTTGATCTCCCTGGACACTTGATAGATCCGGAGTTAAAATAAATCTAGACTAGTGTAAAAAAAAATGAAAATAATAAAACTACCCCAAACAAAATTTTGTTATTGGTTGGATGATAAAAAAAAATAATTATAACGTTTATGTTAATCAAAAATTTGTTTTTTTCACAAATTTCCTCCCTACCATCATGAATCATACCAATCATGCATGTTGATATTTCAACCCAACACCATTTTGTTCTTATCAATAACAATACGAAAACGATGCGTTATCTACAAGGTTGACAACCTCGTCACACCATGTTTGAAAGTAATTCTCACATGGACGTTACCTACTTTTAACTCTATTGCATTTTCGCGTTTGTTTGTTGATGGTTAGGTTCACGATACTTTCACGGGAAAAATTGTAATTATTTATATTTTGTTTATTCGTTAAAGGCTAGGTTGGGGTCGTTTTCAAGAAAGAAATCCGTGTATATATATATAATATATATATATATATATATATATATTAAAATTTTAAATTAAAAAAGAAAAAATAATGATTTTTTTTATATTTAATCTGTTACATAAATTTTTAAAAATAAAGATAAAAGAGTATTTAAATATACAGTTATTAATATTATAAAAATATATGTATTTTAAGACTTATATTGAGTGTATAATTTATTTTTAATTTATAAGTAAAAGTGGTATATTTTTTTTTTTGTTTCAGTGTATAATTTATTTTTAGCTCATAAATCAAAGTCGTATATTTTTTCAGGTAAATGAAACTGTCACGATAAAAGGGAGAGGACTTTTCTATATTGGAAGTTAAATAAGATAATTATAATTGGATATTTTGATTTCTTCAATAGTGTGAGTGAAATTAAACAAGATAATTATAATTGAATATCTTGTTCGATATCTTTTTCAAATTATTTGTTGGATATTTTTTTAGACATCTAACTTATTTTGATTCATAAAATATATGTACGGTCATTATTTCTTTATTTATACATGTTTGAGTAATTTAACCTTGTTTGATTCATAAAATATGTATGGTCATTCTTTCTTTATTGATACATGCTTGAGTAATTTAATCTCGTTTGATTCATAAAATGGATTTATGGTCATTTTATTTCACATTGACCAATGCTTTAAATCAACATAAAAAATAATTAATAATTATTATCTATATGTATGAGTTTTACAATTATAATTATATGGATAAGTTTTTATAATTATAATTATATATGTAAAGATTTTACAATTGTAATAGACATACAAGTATAACTATTTATATGTATTAGTGGATTGCAATTATAAGTATATGAATAGAATTTTATAATTATATTTACATATGTAAGACTTGGAGAAGGATTTTTATCTAGAAGTTCATAAAATTATTAATCTTATTTTTTATGTTTTATAGTTTTTTTAGACTTAAATTATATAAAAAATTGAACTTTACGATAAATAACATAAATATAATAAATATATTAAAATTAAAAATTATTAAATATTCACAATAATAATAACAAATAATTTTTTAACATATATATATATATATATTTTAAAAACCCAAATTTTCATTTATTATAAAATTGACCACAACGGATTATATGACCTAGTAATAGATTAGACATTTGCAATAAATATGTAATACTATATTTTAAAATTTGTAATTTTATCATTTGCAAAGTATGTGGCAACAAAAGACTTAATAATAGAGTGGACATATTGTAAATGTGTATTACTAATTTTAAAATTATAATTTGATTTAACTAAAAAAATTAGTGTAAAATGTAATATTTATTGATTATGTTATTAAATATAATAATAATGCAAAATTAACTTATTATTAGCAAAAATCATAATTGTTATGTATATAGTTTAAAGCTAATGATTAATCCGTGGAAAGTTGCATAATAAGCCAATATACATCCATACATTTTGAGTAGGGTTAATAGTGAAAAGCATGTGTTTTTCTTTAAAGATTAAAGTTTCAAATATAACTATGTGGGGAATGTGCACTTTCATAAATTAAGAAGTGAAATCGTCACATGTAGGTGGTCCTTTATCCAACAAACAAGAGGGCTTCACAAACCAATTTAGTGTTAAATTTACTATATCATGACCTTAAATTATATTAGTATTATTATGTATATATTTTATTAGTATCATTATAATTAACACTACTTCATGATACATCTCACATTATCAAGATTACAAATCAAATTAAAATATGTATATATTTAAAAAACAAGTAATAAGATTCTTAACCATAGAGGTTAACCCTCTACTTTACAATGGAGATTCTTAACTTGTAAATAGGCCTTGTTACAATACATCAACCATGATCATAACTTGCTAAAAAAACATATACAAAACATCATAACTCATGTTCCTATGATTTTTTTTAAATTAATTAATTTAATTTAATGGTGTAAAGGGTATAACTACTTTTGAGATCAATATCAAATTTTGATTTGTCATTACTATTGAAAATATTCTAGAATATTCCATGGAGTTTGAATCTCTACAATCGACCTATTAGTTAATGATTATTAAATTTAAATTATAGAATCAATATTTCATAATAGACACACTTATCCACGTAAAAATGGAGTTGTCAAAATTGGCTGAAATTCGGGTAAAAAAAAAATTAAAAAATCTTACATTAACAGTGTTTGAATCATGATTTTGATGGTGGAAATGGATTCAGCACCATAAAAAACCTCTAGGGCACCCAAAATATTAAATTTTGATAGTTATAATGTGGATTTACAAAAATTTCTGCCATATTTTCTTAAAATCTTACCGGAATTTCCATGATTTTCAGGGTGAAAAAGCAGTCTAGTTAGACTACGGGCGTAAAAAATATATTTGATATATTCAAAATGTATAAATAAAGAAGGGTGGTGATCTCACACATGTCTATACAATTATACATAATGAAAAAACACATTTGAATGAGTGGAAAGAAATATTATATAAATAATATTTATACTTTTTAATGACTTGTTGATTCAAATTGGATCAATGTAATATTTTTTATATATCCCGATGTTTTCAGAGTAGGAAAAACTGGAGGAACTAGCTCATAAGGTCACATTTACTAGTAGCTTCCATTTTGGAGAAATGTAGCCTAAAAACTTCTAGGGTGTTTTGTTGACCTAAACAAAAATTTATGGTGTCCAAAAACTCTTGCTTGCACCAGAACCTAAAGTTAGTCCACACTTAAAAGCCTTTCCAATAGAGTAAGAATAATGTCAAACATAGTTTTTATGAAAATGTGTTACATCCCACAAGTTGACCTATCATGTTGAACAACATGGTATGAGTGGATGCCATGTTAGCTCTTTCTATTCATGCATATGGGGCTAACTATGTGTGGATTTTGAAAAATACTCTAGAAAGTTCACATCTATAAGTCTAGTTGAGAGTTGAGGAGCCAAAACTTACCCCTAGTTATCTATCGATCTATGTCATAAATCATGCCACTACAAGGAGTAGGGGTTCCACTTTATGCCATTTTATTTTCTTCCATAGCTGGGCAAAGTAACTAGGAGTGGAAAGTACAGAGTAAAATAGAGATAGTTAAGATTATATAGCAACCATACAGGCCAAAGGTCTTAGGTAACCCCATAGAAAATACCTTTTTCTTTATACTTTCACATTTTCCATACAAGAAAAAAGAGAGTAGAGTAGCCTCACCTACTAGCTAGGTTTTCTCCCATAAGGGTTTCTCGGGGAAATTTTTGTGTCTATTGTTGATGGTTTTTGTATTTAATTTCTTTTTGTATTTCTTTTTTTTCAACTAATATAACTAATTAAAAAAAAAATTAGCTAACTAAAGAATCTAAAATCTAAGAAAAAATTATCATTAAATATTTCATTAACTTTATCAAATTTGTTGTAAGCAACTATTCCTGTGTAATATCCATGATAGTTTACAAATCACATGCACATTTCTTCTATTTCATTAAAAAATGATAAATATTTATGTACCTAGTGTTGGATATTGGATAATCCAACACTCCCCATGTGTTTTTCTACATGGAATAACCGCCACTCATGGATCCTTATCTCTGGTGATGTGATAGTTGACTAATACTTGTGGGTTTTGGTCTAACAACAATCTTGATTCCCAACAAGTGGTATTAGAGCGTAGGTCATAAGTTTGCTACACACCTCGCTCACGCTGGGGGTATTGTTGGATATTGGATAAAATATACACTATGTGTGTGTTTCGTGACATGGACTAAATGTCTCTCGTGTATCCTTTTCTCTCATGACGTGATCGTTGACTAATAATTGTAGGTTTTGGCCTAACAACAATCGTGATTCCCAATACTTACTCTTCAATGTTATTATAAAACTTATTCAACATTTATATTCCTCTCTTTTAATATTATTATATAATAAAAAACAAAAAAATGCAATCGTAAATCAACACTTTTATAATATTTGTGTGTTTAATTTTCAATATTATTACATAATTAAAAAACAAAATTAATGAAGTGAACACCCTATCATGGAATTTAGAGATGAATAAATATATTAAAAACATGTATGTAATGATTGTAATAATTAATGCACTATTAAAAAAAAAAAAAAAAACTAGCCCCAAAGGTTAGCTCAGTTGGTCGAGTTCCTGTTGCTTAAGTACCTTGCCAGTTGGGAGGTCACGGGGTCAAATCTCCTTGACGCCCTTGGGGTTAGGCCATGATTTTTTGGCCGATGGGTAGATCCCTTCAGGTTTATCTGCTTGGATTTTCCCAATGAAATTTTTAAAAAAATGGTATTTGTCATGCTACTTAATTCGTTTTTTTAATGTAATTGAATAGTAAATATTTTAATTTATAACACAGAGCTAGGATATATGGGATTGTGGATAAATATATAACACTCTATCATGCAATTTGGAGATGGATAAATATATTAAAAACATTTATGTAGTGATTGTAATAACATGGAACTAGGATATATGGGACTATATGAATACTTATAAAAATATCATAATCGCATCTTTAATCTTACTTGTGGATTTTCAACGAAGTTAACTATTTTCCTTCTCATATTTGTATTGTGTTTATTTATAGTGGGTTCCTATAAGAAAATTAAATTATTAGGGATGGTTCCTTGATAAATTTGGATGGATTATTTATAGTGGGTTCCTATAAGAAAATTAAATTATTAGGGATGGTTCCTCAATAAATATGGATGGAAATCCATATTTAAAAACAACGAGACATTGTGATTATCCTAATAGGTAATGAAGTCTTCCATTTCCTTTGTAAGGCTTGATGAAAACAAAGTGGGTATGAGGCTGGTGATGAAACGGGGTTGAAGTTATGCATTAGGATATCGTCAAAAACTAAGTGGGCATGATGCTTGTGATGAAATAGAGATTTGAAGTTATGCATTAGGATATTGTCCAAAAAGGATAAAAAATAGGCTCAATTCCCCTCCCGCTCTCGATAGTCTTTGGGACAACTCTCGATGGGTAAAACGTTCAAACCTCTTTATACGCTACATATATTTATTCTGTAAGGACAATTCATACGACATACAATGATATGTTCTTTAATAGGCTAAATTCCCCTCCGCTCTTGATGGTTCTTAGGCTCAATTCCCCTCCCGCTCTCGATAGTCTTTGGGACAACTCTCGATGGGTAAAACGTTCAAACCTCTTTATACGCTACATATATTTATTCTGTAAGGACAATTCATCTGACATACAATGATATGTGCTTTAATGGTAATTTTTGGTGGCAAAACTATTAAGACCGTGGTTCAAATCCCATTGAGTATATGGCCTATTATGATCTTGGCTCAAGGAGTAAACTCTTCTCCTTCGTGAATCATGACTCTTGCTAAATCAGAAGATCTAGTATATCTAGCTTGCAAGTTGTTGTTGGATATACTCTTGGTGTTATAGTGGCAGCCACGATGTTTTCCTCCACCTAGAAGTTACAGTTTCCACCACCTAACTCAGATTAGTCCTTAGTCCAAGAAGTTAATGATTTGACCTTGGATATACTCTTGATGTTATAGTGGCACCATGATGTTTTTCCTCCACCCAAAAGTTACGGATTCCACCACCTCACCCAGATTATGTTGAAATTCAACAAGAAAATGCACCCACATTTGTGAGGAAATTCATATGCACATTGGTGAGGAAATTTTGATGCACACTGGTGAGGAAATTCTAATGCACACTGGTGAGGAGTGTGGGGAATCTAATTTATTTTTCCCTTAAATAAATTGGACAATAAATTGTAATTTCATCTCATAAAAACTTGTATCTGTTACCTAAGTCAAGATGACTGAGTTAGATCAAGAAATTCTAGTTGAGGGTCTAAGATGAGGCATGTAGAGTGATTCTAATATTTTGGGGGTCCAGTTGCAGTTGATGCATCAGTTGGGTGCTTTGAATCAGTTAACTCAATTAATCGAGTTAAAATCAGTTTAACTAATTCTAACTGAGTGATGAGCTAGTGAGAGGTCTAGTGAATTAAATTAGAATCAATTCAAAAGTAGTGATCAATCATATAACTGATAATTCAGTATTAATGTTTGCATGCATGTCATTTCTGAGGAAGAGCCAGTTGAGACATAGGTTAAAGGGAACATAACTATCAGTTGTATTTATAGAAAATCTCCTAGGTGAAATTATAAAGCCATTAGGATGCCATGATGGATTGCGCAATCAAGGAATGGAATTATTCCTATTTAATAGGGGCCTAATTCTCTAGGAATTTCGTGAGCAAGGAAGGCAGAAGGAACGTTGAGTATTGGCTATGTGTTTGTCAAATTTTTCCTAGATTAGAGTGAGACAATTGGTAGAGTGCGAGAGATTTTTGTGAGCAAGAAATCATTGTATTGTTTCATGATTCATTGAATTTATAAAATATTCATATAGCGGGGTTTTTAGAAGTTTTTTTCCCCAAGGTACATCTTGTGTTGTGCGATTGATTTACTTCTTTCTCTTACATGCATGTGATTGAGAAATTGCGTTTTGTATTCCACAAATATTGTAGAAGGATTCAGTATCTTGTTTTATTACAACATAAGGTCGGATTGAATCCATTGATAGAATTTATACATGGTATCAAAGCGCCAGGAATCACAATAGAAGAGAAGAAATTGAGTTTTTGTTGAACAGTATTCAAATTTGCAGATTCATTCTTTGGTACCTAGCAACTGACCAAGATGTCTTTTACCAGCTTGAGACTCGAATATGCACTCGAGGGAAATTAAAACTATATTGCATGGAAGGAAATTATGGAGGTAGTATTAGAGGACAACATACTAAAGGGATTCATTGGTGCTAATATTCTTGAGCCCACTCAAACAGATGTCGTGCATCATGAAGAATGGAAGAAGAATGTGGAAAAGGCGAGGAGGATCTTATTAGAGGGAGTTTTAGATTATATTGTCTTGAGTATCCATGGAAAGAAAACTCCATATGCTATGTTGAAGGCCTTGATAGATTTGTTTCAAAGCAGAAGTGACCATAGGAAATTGGCACTGAAGGGAAAACTCAGGAAAATAAAAATGGAGAAAAGCGACACAATCTAGAAATAATTGACCAAGTTCACTCAATGTCGAGATGATCTTGAAAGTGTTGGGATTATTATGGTTGATGATGACTTGGTGAGCCTAACACTTCTAGGCCTTCCTAAGAGCTGGTATAGTTACCAAGGCTCTGTGAATGGGAGTGAGCCGTTACTAAAGTGGGAGCGACTATGGTCGGATTTGGTACAAGAAGAGTTTCGAAGGACTACTAGGGATGGATCCTCATCCAAGAGTGATGATGAGGAAAATTGTGTCTTAGCTAGCAAGGCAAAGAAATGGAAAGGGAATAATAAATCCCAATCCAAATCTAAGACCAGAAAATAATTCAAAAAATGAGTCATGTCAAAGGTGCAATTTTTCAACTATCGTGATCATGGGCACTATGCCACAAAGTTTCCACAAAATAAGAAGAACAATAAGAAGGATTCGGGAGCTGCAGCGGGTGAAGTTTTAGCCTCACAGTTTGAGTTGAAATTCGCTCTCATCGCATGAATGATTTCAACAGTGATGGTATCTACGTGGTACTTGGATAGTGGAGCATCTTTCCACATGACTGGCAACAAATATTTCTTTAGTATCTTGGAGGAGAAGGATATTTATATGCACATCGAGATGGGTGATAGCAGGAGGTATAACACTATCAGGATTGGTACAATTACTTTCCAGAGAGAGATAGGTAAACCCCTCATACTAAAAGATCTCATGCATGTACTGGGTTTGAAGAAGAATTTGGTTTCAGCTACTATGTTGGAGGATCATGGATATGATGTGGATTTCAGTGAGAAAAGGTGTTCCTTAGTCACAAAGCCATGGGACAAATATAGAAGATTGAGGTTCGTGTGAATAACCTCTACAAACTTGATGTAGATGGTTTCACATCATTGAGAAGTAAAGCAGATGAGGTGGTGAGTTGGGATACCAGTGAGTTATGGCACAGGAGGTTGGGTCATCTACAACATAGTGCTTTTAGGATCACACAATAGATTTCTACAGGGATTCCAAAGGGTACACTTGCGTAGAGAGACACCTGCAAAGGTTGTACTATGGGGAAGTATACAAAGGCAACCTTTCACGATAAGGAAAGGAAACCAGTGGAAATCTTTGAGAGAGTTCACTTAGACATGTGTGGATCGTTCTCAACATAAGGACTAGTGTGGTTGAAGTCCAAGCCACAAGGTTGTTGTGTAGTCGTAATCGCTGCCCAAATTCATATTCTACATTGAAAACTCTGCTGTAAATTGATTTCTTAGTAACTAAGACAAGAACATTAAGTTTGTTGGCATGCTTAATGACATATTCTCACCCTTTTATATTGTCCTTAATTTCCTTGATGCATGAGACAAGGCCCTTGTCTAGAGATGCATTTGTACTGCAATATGCTTCCTTTTCAATTTAGAAGCCAGACAATTGACAAGGAAAATCGTTGTGTCTTATATATGATTTGTCTTTTGTCTAGTGAAGATAATGGAGGAATGAAACAAACAGAACTTCATGATCCATGATTTCTGTCACTTCTGAGCCCCAAGCACCTGTGATTAGAGGACTTGGCTCATCTATGCATCAATCCGATCAGATTCATGTGTTGGGATATTGTAATAATCTTGGATTGGACGCAAAAACTGCTATATGAAAAAAATTTCCATCACTACATCCAACCATGGCATGTGAAGCAACAAAGAGTAGGAGAAATTGGGATCCGAAATTATGAGAATATGGAATGTGGTCAAGATTTGAACTTGATCAACATCAATCGGAACACTGCCTATTGTAGAAATTATATAAATTATGTGTTATATATCCAATATTCTCCTGATCGCACACTATTTTAACTTCATGCACAATACAAAATCTATTCCACCATTGATCATCACATGTGGAAATTAAATCAATTGCAATGCACACATGAAACCATAAAAATTCACACACATTAACAAAACTGTTTAACAGGAAAGCCTGAAGCTGAAAACCCCAAATATCTGTATATAATATATGTCATAGAGATCATGTAACAATCCTCATACAAAGCTGAACATGTCAAGCTCTCAGTACAATACAATCGCTACACACTGATCAGGCCCAATCTAACAAATCCATGCACCGATCTCTGCCACCTGCTAGCCTGCCTCTACTGCGCAATCCCTGCTGAAGAATGGCTCTGAATGAAATCGAATTACTCCAGCCTTGCTCACGCAATCCTCATTGGCATCTCCATTGAGTGTTGGATGCAATCAATGCATCACTATAGTCACAACTGATAGTCACACTTTCTCTTTCACCTACCTCTCCACTGGTCTCCACTGAAACTGTCCATGCACTGTAGTTAACTGATGTATTCTTCAGTTGGTTAATGAGTTATTATTTAGTGAATTAATTAACTAATTAATTCACACCACTCTCACTAGTGTATCAATCAGTTAGACTAGATACAACTAGCTCAACTGAGTCTAACTAAGTTAAACTGAATACAACTCCACCAACTACCTCTATAACTCCACCAAACTCTGTCACATGAGTTCTAACTGAAGTCCTCATGAATTAGCTCTAGGAAACTCTCAGGAATAGCTTAATTCCTTCTGTCAGTTGTTGTGCCACATCTGTGCACTTAACTGAAGTGCTCCAAGAGAATAAGATAATGTTTAGAGTCCAAATATTATTAAGAGCTAATAATATTCAACATATCTATTTTTAGACTGGCAATCTAAAAATATATTCCACCCAATATGTCTAAAAATAGAAGTCCATCTATTTTTCCAACTTGACCAACCATCCACAAATAGAATCATGCAACTCATAGAATATGACAAACATGTCTAAAAATAGACATAGTCTAAAAATAGACTTTGCGCCAAAAATAGCCTACGGGCCCACTTAGTGAAGGCGACTCTTTTCACTAATCTCATCATCTTGTTGAATCTCAAAACTCCCTCTCAACAAGATAGGGATTATTTTCCACCCTGATCCTATCTCCATGGTATTCGAATTTGCTCCTGGTGAGCGCCTTCGTCAGAATATCTACATCCTGATCCTCCGTAGGAATGTAAGATAGTAACATGATCTTCCGCTACACACAATCTCTGATATGATGGTACCGAATGTCAATATTTTTAGATCTATCATGAAATACTGGATTAACCGAGAGTTTAATGCAACTCTGATTATCACAATATATCACAGTAGGATCCATATGTGAACCGAACAACCTGACCAGGATCTTCCTCATCCATATAGCCTCGCATGCAGCCAAACTTGCTGCCATGTACTTGGCCTCCGCTGAACTGAGTGCCACGGATATCTGTTTCCTGCTGTACCAAGAAACTGCTGTAGACCCGATACTGAAAATCCCTCCAGATGTGCTCTTTCTGTCCATTGGGCTCCCTGCCCAATCTGCATCCGTGAAGCCATGCAGCTTCAACTCATCCGACTATCTTTACCACAGTCCATATCCCGATGTGCCCCTGAGATACCTGAGGACATGCTTTCCTGCCTTCCAAAAGAGCTTGGTGGGCTTAACCATAGCTTGTGAAAGCTGGTTAACAGCATAGCATATGTCCAGTCATGTATTGACCAAATACATGAGCGAACCAACCAACTGTTGAAAAATAGTGGCATCCACTACCTCTGCCAATGTAGCATCCTCTTTCCTCCAACCACCAGGAAGAGGAGTATCGATAGGCTTGCAGCCTTGCATGTGAAACTTCTCCAGTATCTCCCGGGCATACTTGCCTTGAGACACAAATAGTCCACCCTTCCGCTGCCAAATTTCCAATCCCAGGAAATAATGAAGGAGGCCCAAGTCCTTCATCTCAAACTCCTTTGCAAGATCTGCCTTGCATGAGTGTATCAACAATTCATCACCTGTTAGTATCAAATCATATACATAAATTACAATGATCAGAAACTTACCCTCAACCACAATCTAGTACAGGTTAGGATCCGCCTCACTTTTGGTAAAACCAAGTCCAATGAACTAACTGTCTATCCGTGTGTACACGAGGTTGCAGCCGCAACCCATACGCTCTTGACTTACACACATGCGACTCGCTGCTGAAGACTTCGAATCCTTCAGGATTCTCTATGTACACCCTCTCCTGAATGACTCAGTTGAGGAATGCAGTCTTCACATCCATCTGATGAATGTGCCAACCCATCTGCGCTGAGAGAGCAAGGATGGTCCGTATGGAAGAATAACTTGCGACAGGTGCAAAGGTTTCTTCATAGTCTATCCCCTCGATCTGTGAGAAGCCCCGAGCAACAAATCTTGCCTTGTACTTCTCGACGCTCCCGTCAGTAGCTTGCTTCACTTTGTAGATCCATCTCGAACCTACCATTGATTTCCTTTCTGGCCTTAGGACAATCTCCCATGCACTGTTTCTGAAAATCAAATCATACTCTTCCACCATGGCATCTACCCATGCAGGTTCCTCCATAGCTTCCTCAAAAGAGGATGGCTTTGTCACGATACACTTGCTCATTAGAGCCATGTATCCAGTAAATTGGTCAGGTGACTGTCTCTGTCTGCGCTGTGATGTAGGTGTTCCTACATTCTGCGCTGCATCAAGATTCATTCGCTTAGCTTCTATAGTGCGCTTCTGCCCTCTGATGTTTGGCGCTGCATGAGTGGTTTCTTCCACTCCATGAACCTCCTCTTGTGGCTGATCCACATCCTGAGGCTCATCCCTAGGAAATAGTAGCTCCTCATCTGCATGCAAGTGTAGCTCCCTCTCAAGTGACAACTTCATGGCTTTCTCCTCATGAAATTTGATATCCCGTCGCACAATAGTCTTTCGACTGTCTGGAAAATACACACGATAGTTGTGGGGTGTTTCTGTGTACCCCACAAATATCCCAACCTCTGCGGTTGGCTCCAACTTCTTCCTGGCATCCTTCGTCGCATGAATGTAAACAGGTGAGCCAAAAATCTTCAAATGAGAAATATCAGGCTTCTTACCAGAAAATGCCGCTTTGGGTGTACTCATGCCAAGTACTCTATGAGGACAACAATTTTTCACATAAACCGCAGTGTTGCATGATTTAGCCCACAAGTGTATGGGAAGGCCCTGATCATGCAACATCGCCCATGCAACACCCACGATCATTTTGTTCTTTCTCTCTGTGACCCCATTCTGCTGTGGGTTATGAGGCGCTATGAGTTCTCTTCGAATTCCTTCTACACTGCAAAAGTCTTTGAATTCACTAGAGATGAAATCACCACCATTATCACTCTTAAGAGCCTTCACCTACTTCCCCGACTCTTTCTCAACCAACGCCTTGAACTCACAGAACTTTGAGTATGTCTCGCCCTTCTTCTGCATGAAGAAGATCCAGCACTTATGAGAAAAGTCATCAACAAATATCACATAATACCTGTGCTTTGTTGTCGATGCAATTGAGAAAGGTCCACACACGTCTATGTGAATTCTCTCAAGGATCGTCGTGGTGCGACTATCCTTCTCATGAAAGGTGGTCTTCACAAATTTTCCCAAAGTACATCCCTTGCATTGATCTGACTGTGCAAGTGTACCCTTGGGAAGCTCGGTAGAAAGCTGCTGCAAAATTTTCAAAGCGCCATGGTGAAGATGGCCCAATATCCTATGCCACAATTCGCCCTCATCCCGGCTCACCACTCCTTCTGCTTTACCTTCCATTGCTGCACATCCATCTACCTACAATTGATAAAGGTTCTTAACTCGAACCCATATCCTTCGGGTTTCACCAGTTGCCTTACTGCGCAGGAAATCCTTTCCCTTGCTAAAGACAACATCATATCCCTTGTCTTCCAACATCGCCACGGAGATTAGATTCTTCTTCAATCCCGGAACATGCATGACATCCTTCAATATGAAAGGTTTACCAGACTCCCTCTCAAAGGAAATGGTCCCGATACCAGTCGCACTGTATCTACCATCATCGCCCATCTCGATGTGCACTCCAAGATCCTTCTCATCCAGATCACTGAACAAATCTGTCTCCGGTCATATGGAAAGACGCACCACTGTCAAGAAACCACATTGATCCCATCACACTTGAAACCAAGAATGCGATCAACGAAAAAATCCAACTCAAACTACGAGGCTAAGGCCTCTCCAGCTGCAGATCCAACAGCCTGCTTATTTTTCTTCTTCTGCAGACAATTAGTTGCGTAATGTCCGTGTTGGTGATAGTGAAAGCACTTCACCTTGGACAAGTCCTGCTTCTTTCCTTTCGCACCAGATTGAGAAGGATTTTTCTTTCCCTTCCCTTTACTTTCTTTGGCAGCCAAAGTGAAATTTTATTCATCTTCATTCTTCGATGAAGATCCATCCCTGGTGCCTCGCCTTATCTCCTCCTGCACAAGATCCGACCAAAGTCGCTCCCATCCTGGCATTTTCTCCCGACCATTGACAGAGTCCTCGTAGCTATGCCAACTCTTCGGAAGCCCAAGGAGAGCCAAGCTCACCAAGTCCTCTTCATCTACAGTAACCCTCACACTTCCCCGCTCATCCCTACACTGGACAAACTTCGTGAGGTACTTGGGTATACTTTCGCCCTTCTCCATTTTTATTTTTATGAGCTTGTCTTTAAGCGCCAACTTCCTCTGGTCGCTTCTGCTTTGGAACAAGTCTGTCAAAGCTTTCCACATCAAGAATGGACTAGCTTTACCATGAAGGCTGGACACTATGTGATCCTTCACACCTTCCAATAGAATTATTCGACATTTTGCTGTATTCTTTTGCCATGCGTCAAGTGCGGCTGCATCGCTAGAAGTAGGTTTTGGAATTTCTGCATCTATGAAATCCTTCAACCCATTATCATCCAACACCGCCTCCATCCTGTCCTTCCATGAAATATAATTCGAGCTACCCTCAAGGGAATACTCCAATCGGAATCCGTTGAAAGACATTTCAATGAGTGCTCAACTTCGACACCAAGAAAACACTGCAGCAAATTCGAATTCCACCAGCACAAAACTCAATCGCTTCAATAATTGCAATATGCTCCAATGATCAACTACTCTGATACCATGTAGAAATTATATAACTTATGTGTTATATATCCAAGATTCTCCTGATCACACACTATTTTAACTTCATGCACAATACAGTATCTATTCCACCATTGATCATCACATGCGGAAATTAAATCAATTGCAATGCACACATGAAACCATAAAAATTCACACACATTAACACATTGGGCCATAGATGTGTAGCACCGAAGCTTAAAACTCCAACTATCCGTATATAATATATGTCATAGAGATCATGTAACAATCCTCATACAACTGAATACCAAGCCTCTCGTACAATACAATTTCTACACACTAATCGTGCCCGATCTAGCATTTCAATGCACGATCTCTTCCATCTCGCTAGCTCGCTCTACCGCGCAATCCCTACCGAAGAATGGTCTCCGAATGAACTCGAATTTCTCCAAACTTTTCACGTTAAATCCTCATTGGTACTCTTACCGAGTGTTGGATGCAATCATGCAACAGTATAGTCACAACTGATAGTCACACTGCTCTTTCACCTACCTCTTCACTGGTCTCCACTGAAACTGTCCATGCACCGTAGTTAACTGATGTATTCTTTAGTTGATTAATGAGTTAATAATTAGTGAATTAATTAATAATTAATTCACACCACTCTCACTAGTGTATCAATCAGCTAGACTAGATACAACTAGCTCAACTATGTTTAACTCAGTTAAACTGAACACAACTCCACCAACTACCTCAATAACTCCACCAAACTCTGTCACATGAGTTCTAACTGGAGTATCCATGCAATAGCTCCACTTAACCCTCAGGAATAGCGTAATTCCTTATGTCAGCTCCTGTGCCACATCTGTGCACTTAACTGAAGTGTTCCAAGAGAATAAGATAATGTTTATAGTCCAAATATTATTAAGAGCTAATAATATTCGACATATCTATTTTTAGACTGGCAATCTAAAAATAGATTCTGCCCAATATGTCTAAAAATAGAAGTCCATCTATTTTTCCAACTTGACCAACCATCCACAAATAACATCCCGCAACTCATAGAATATGATCCATATGTCTAAAAATAGACTTGCTCCAAAATAAATTTCTCATTAAATTCACTTAGTGCAGCTTTTACTCTTTCACTGCTCATCATCTTGTTGAATCTCAACACCTATCACGCTTCGGGATACAATAAATGACTTCATGATCAATACAGGAGTACTCTGGGACACTGTTGATGACGCACAATGATTCAAGAAGAATTGCAGGCAATTGATCATGAATTTCGCATTAGTTTCCTCGTATTTGGTGGATCAAGGAAATTGGAGGCCAACGAAGGAGTTTGAGACCTACAGACTCCATTACATACACTACTGGTGAGGCCTCCAACTCCTTCGTTGGCCTCCAATTTCCTTGATCTACCAAATACGAGGAAACTAATGCGAAATTCATGATCAATTGCCTGCAATTCTTCTTGCTAAATTTGTGCAATAAAATATTGGTATATATGTGTTGAAGTGTGATTCTTCTTCTTTTATGTGCATTAAATATGCATTGAAGCTCCTGTAAAGATAGGTTAATGCATTGGCTCTTTCCTACTCTACGTTGAAGTCTACCATTTCATTTGGTGCGTCTAGTTGTTTCATATATGTGCATTGATGTTGGCCATGAGACTGGTGATGAATAGTTTTTTTTAAAATTGTATGAAGACCATCTTAGAGTGGTAAATGTTGAATGTTGCATTAAAGGCATATAGGCTCTACATTGAAATTATTTGAAGATCATACATTGTCTCTTGCGCCGATGGCACGAGATTGAGTATGTTTGTCTCTCGAGTTTTATCAATGGTGGTATCATGATGTTGGACTATGCTTTGAGAAACAAGAGCATTTGCAGCTTGTAATATCCAACAAGAGAATTTGAGTCAACCACCACCGCAAGCTTTCAGATAGTCGATATTGATATTGGATTGCTGGAAGAATGCTTTATTTTTTAGTATTGGATTTCTAGCGTTATTCCTTGAAAGGGGAAGCGATCACAATGAGAAACCAATAAAAGTTTTTTTTGGATTCAGGTAACCTTCTAGAAGGCATACCCAATCGTGAATTAAGGTTTGGGAAGAGCAGAATTTGATTCCTTCCGTGGATGTTTGAATTTGACTTGTATAAGTTAGTGATATATCCTTCTCACATCTTTTTTGAGTTGAATTGTACACCTAAAAATTTGTGTAGGTGTCATTTTCTATCTTTGAGGCCAGAATTTTTACTTCCACTAATTGGCTAGGCTTAAAAAATAAATCGTCAAAATTAATGAGTTATTAGATTTTATAAATACATTAATACAATCCAATTAATCATGCTCCTTAAATTGTTCCATATTATGCTCCTCTTTCACAACAGCCATGACAAATTGTTATATGCCAACATTGTGACCAAGTTAGTCATATGAAAGATCTGTAGGTTTTAACCCTGAACAGAAATTATCTGCACACGAATCTTATAACAGAAAATAAACAATAGCGAGAGCATAAAACAGATAAACACAGAGATTTTCCCCTGGATCCCAAATCGGGATGACCAGCTTGATTTTTCATTATATTCCTTTTAGTGTTACAACACATATATATACATGCCGAAGCATATATAAACCCCAATCCATTAACCCTGGATTAGAACATAACCATAGTTCCCTTGACCGGATCTACAAAATACCAGGGGCCAAAAACCATCGTACCCCAAAACCATGTGCAAACTCATGCACAAAACCATGGGCGGATCCGCCATGAGTGGGTCCGGCACAAAAAACATGGATGTGGCGCTCGCCTGCACTTGAATCCGTGGGGATCGAAGCTACTGTGACTCTGCTAACTATGATAGTGACCCGACGCAACATACAGCGCGTGGGGCTAATCGTGGAAAGAATATAACACATACCCAACAAGATCATTTTTTTTATCTTCACCCGTGCAAGCATTATGGTCATCACAATAATTCTTCAATCAGATGCTTCAAAAAAAGCCTCCTGCAAGAACACATATTCATCTTGGATGGATCGCTTCTTGGAAATGGGCTTCAACGACCAAAATGATATTTCAGTCATATGTTAGAACATGTTCTAGAGTAATGAACAATCTTGTAGTTGAGTTTTATCCATCATATCACCTTGTATTTGACAGGGGGGAAGTGTTGGTCATCTACAAGTTTCAAAGCTTCATCAAGAAAGCCTGAGCCACAACCTTCCATACCAGATTCAAAGTTGTATCCAGAGACAAAGATGCCCCTGAGCATGCCTTTGGTTGGTGGTCAGCCTTAAACCATCTATGCAGGGTTGAGACCTCCCTTTTCAGGTTGAGGTTCTCCCTCTTCAAAGAATTGGGGACACTTCCTCTAGCAGAATACTTCAACTTCTTGCCAGTATTGGAAGAGTTCCATGAATTGCATTAAGAAAATCATAGTTGGTGGTCATCCTTAAACCATCACAGGTTGAGGTTCTCCCTTTTTACGCAGGTTGTAGACCTCCCTTTTCCAGGTTGAAGGTCTCTATTTTCAAAGCATTAGGAGCACTTCCTATAGTAGAAGACTTCAAATTCTTTCCAAATTTGGAAGAGTTCCGAGAACTACACTAAGCATTTCAGTGTTGGTGGTCATCCTTAAACCACTACATTATACCTACATTTTAGAGAGCACATTCAACCTAGTGCTGCCATGCATTTTTGCACAATTTTTATTACAACTCTCTTCTTGGACTCATACATACCCCTTTGGATTAAGGGGGGGAATGTTGGACACCTAATCTGCTAAGGTTAAGGTGTGGGAGTTTGACAGTCAAAGGGAGTCCAAGGGACTTTGGAATATGGAATCAAACAATCACTCCAATGTATTATAAATGTATATCTTGTTAATAATAATGTCTCTCATGATTATCTATCGTATCTTTTGTCCATTCCATGCATGTTTAACAGTTATTAGAGACAAGCAAGTAGACAACTAAAAGCACTTTGAAGGCCAGGAGGATATAAAGAGAATTCCGAGGGATATTCGATACAACTTGGATGATATAGTTGTTCGGTTGTCTTTCATAGAACATTATGTGGTTTCAGACTCAGACACAAAGTCAATTGAACACAAGGACGATCCCACGGTCATCAACACTCCAACTCAAGCCTCGCCTCAAGCCTCTACTACCACATCGACAGTCATCATCTTGGACTAAAATTTCCACCAAGAAATCAGACTATTGGTCTACAATGGGTAAAATTTTGGTTCTTTAGTGCTGGGATGTTTTAGTTAGTTTTGGTTTTTCGACAAATATATGTATCAAAGTAGATACATTATTTCCATCTTGTTTCAGGTTACAATAGTAAGACTCTATAGTTTTTAAAGCCACTTTTTAATATATTCTATATTTTGTTTTTTTAGATAGTTCAAAGCATCACTTGTGTTTTATTCTAGGTGGTAAAAAAAGTCTTACTGCAAAATGTTTTTTGAAAAATGTTGAGAAAATAATAACAATATAATTTTTTTTCATCTTCAATATTAATAGAAATCTACAAATCAATTTAAAAAAAAACATTTAACAACCATTTGATTTATTTAATTTATACAGATGTATGAGTATAATAGAAAATAAAAATAAACACAGACTTAAAATTTGGCCCGTTACAAAAGCAATAGGCTTTAGATCTCTGTGAACATAATTTTTTAAAGTGACTTAAATGAATCGAGTTGTAGTGCGACTTTTTAAAAGCAGTTTATTTTCTCTAATAGATTCGGACAACCAAAACTCCAAAAAATCACAGTAAAAACAACTCCCAAATAAATTATTGTATCAAAGAACGCAAACAAAAGTCGTCAAGACCTATGAAACAGTGGTAAAATAAAGTGAACGCAAAAATCAACATGGGATGAGTGGACTTTTTATTTTGTTTTAACTACCATTTATCATTCTGCCTCGAACCCTTTTTAATGCCGCTAAAGTAACAATGGGAAGTGTCATGAATTTAGTGTATTAAACATATCGGATGAGATTTTTTCTGTGTAAAGCGTTCTTATTTGAAAACAACTTTGCTAAATGAGTACGTGTACTATTATTCACCTTTGATTTGAATGTTAGACGATTCAAACCATCTCAGCCCTAAGATTAAATTCTGTTATTTTAATCAGTTATACAGCATAAAGTATATCAGAGGTCCGTGAGGGAACTCAGTGAGGGTTTAAAGGTGAAATCCATATCTGCAGATCTGCACTTGTCTTGTGTATGGTGGCTTCCCCGGTAGCACAAGCGTTAATGAAGTACTCATTTTCTGAGCGGAGCACAGCTTGCCTTTTCGCAACTTCTTGGTCTCCAATGGCAGGAACTTCCTTCTCTGCTGCCTGGAGCATGGTCGGAGTTATTTGGTTTCCTTCTGACCTTACTTCCGCTGCGTGCTTGCCTTTCCCCACCTGTGATTACATACTCTTGATTAGACATGGCGCAGTCCTCACCTAGGGAATTGGAACTTAATTCATTCAGGAGCAGTTTCTCCAAGCCTGTCTCTCAGGGAGCAAGTTCAGGAGAATCTGGGATTTAGCAGTGTTAGCCATGGATTTTCACCTTCAAGGAGCTCTATACAGACATCTCGGCTTCGTTCTAATCGTGATGAGAATCGACCACCAGTGCTACAGTGGAATGATAACAGTCCAGGGAAGCATGGGGGAGATCATCATCATGTGGATGTTTTGGGGCAGAGTTTAGTGTTTTGTCAGCGAGGTAAACAGAGGTTTCAGGGCAGAATCAAGATGAAGGAAGAGCAGGCTGAGAGAATTATAACAGAGATCAATGGCAGTTTCGGTGCAGTTTCTCCTTCACTCAAGAGAAAACGCCCCCTCAAGCTCCATATCCCAAAGTCTCCCAGAGATCTTAAGATGATCAGCCTCAAGGAGAAAGCTATTGTGGACGAAAGCAATAGTCTTGAAGGCGACCACTATGGTTTTTACTGTAAAAAGGGTCGGAAGGAAGTAATGGAAGACACCCACAACGTGACTACAAATATACTTGGTGATGATAAGCAGGTAAGAAAGGGCCTACTCTATAGGCCACTGGTGAAAGATTTTGAATGCTCTGCAGTTTCTCTTCTGTGTTCACATCTGACATAAGGCTGCCATGTCCCATGGTTGGGATTTAAACTTTGCATCCTCGTTCTCACCTTCTTTCAAAGATCAAACATTAACTCTGCTTATTGGGAAACCATCTTCTCACCTTATCTTGGAAGCTCCATCCTGGCTCCTCTCCAAATTTTAATTTATCAGGTCCTTGTGACTTGGAGCATCCTGCAAATAACCCCGAATGCCCCCATGATCCATGACAGAAATGGATAAGATTAGCACAGAACTATCTAGATCGGCAAACAATAACCAATGAGCAGTACAACATTAGACATTGTTGGATGTGGAATACCTCTGATCTGCCTGTGTATATACAGGACATCTGTCAATTAATGCTGCATTGTTTGGTGGTTATTGTTTTCCATCTAGACCCATGTTGCATGTCTTAAATTCCACTATTTGTCTAATATGCGTCATTGGCCTTTGTAAACTGCAGATGCATATCAAACACCCAGCTTTCCATGGGTATGTTCTGGTGTCTATTTTGTTGTGCCCAATACATTGTCTAGATTCAGTGCACTGTTACATACACCTGTTACAAATACAAAGTGTTGATGGCTTCCCCATCCCACCTACACTGTTGTGTACCTCTCTTTTCTGTGCGATAAAATGCAATAGGTAGTACTATGGGTTATGGGTTAAGTTTGTTCCAATTTTATGTGCTCTGCATTTCTATATGAGCAGATTTTTGAATTTTCCCTTTCTAAAATGGCCCTTTGCATGCTTTTCCAGACATGTTTCTCCTCAAACTCTGTTTACAAGATAAGTTCCTTGGATGCTTATCTGCACTGTTCTATGCTTTAGCGAGGTGTTCCTGAAAATTTTCTATTTCATTTTTACTGTGAGTCGGTCAGACTTAGGGTTCACATGTGCATCCCGGACGACTTAGGTTCCCACGCTCTGGATTTGTTTTATTTTGATTTTGAGTTGGTGATATGCCCGGACTGAATACAACAACAGCTACCCCCGTGGGAGGTTTCCGTGGGCCGTGCTGTGTGACAACGTTACCGTCCTGATCACATTCTGGAATGGATTGGAGGATTCATGCAAGTTGTTAAAAGTCAATTCATCCCTACTGATCCTAACGAACTGAAAACGCTTTAAACCTTTCAATATGTATCTGAAGGATGCGTGCCTGGTAAAAGTTCTGATCCCAATGTACACCCTGAACTTATTATGCTCCCACATTCGGACTGGTTTCATTGTCAGTTTGGGTTGGCGAGACTAAATACGTTTATATTTATGTTTAAAAATATTTATATTTATTTGTCGACCACATTTTCATAACGTATTATTACAGTTTGAATCACATTGTGTTCACATCTCATCTCTTCTCTTGAAATTTGGAATTTCATTTCCCTCTTCCTCTTACAGCACTACCGACCACCCACATTACCCACCACCCCCAGAATTTATTCGTGAGCTCTCAGAACCTCGGAGGATGAAAGATGAGAGAAGTTAACGAAAGGCACAGTTGGGTTTTTGCATTCAATAGTTTTTGAATTCAATTGAATAACATGTCTAGCGGACCAAGAAAGCGCAGGAATAGAGATATCATGAAGCTGTAAGTTTCTCCCTTCTCCTTGATAACATTTTTTTGCATGATATCATACGAAGTTGGTTGTGCTTTGGCTAACTGGAAAGTGTCTATCAATGGGCAGTATGATGAAAGGCTTTAAAGTGAAGAATGTAAAGGATTCAAACACTGATTTCTATGTGGAGTTCAAGGGACCTCCAAACAGTAAGTTAGACATCCATTATTTTATTTTATTTTGGGTTTATGTGGAGTTCAAGGGATCTCCAAACAGTAAGTTAGATTCTGTTAGTTATAATAGGAAATGCCCCATGACAGGGAAAATAATTTAGTAAATTAAGTTACACTGTATTGAAGCTAGAATGAACTCTATGAGAGCTAACTGGTTTCCTTTTCTCTCGAATAATTTTCGGTGATAAACAGAGTTATTTCAAGAAAAAGTTACATTGATAAAGTTTTCTCAAGTACAAAAGATAGGAAAATTTGTACATCTCATAAAAAATAAATAATTAGATGGTTTGGTGCTTCTGGATTCTATTTCCTAGGAATAGAACAATTAGAGCTGGCACAACTCATTGCCATTTTGCATGTAGGTTATTTGCTTCTGCTTTTGTCTCATTTTCTGAGATCATCTATGAATTTACTTATTGTTGAACCCTTTGAATCCTCAAGTCTCGACCTAAACTTGTGCCTCTTTAAGGTTTAGCTTGGTTAAATTTTAATATATCTCAAGATTGCTTTATGAGAAGCTGTTTTGCAAATTTGAAGGATTCTTTGACTGATCCAATGTCGTGTGTTATTGGAATAGAAATATTATATTTGATGATGGGTTTTTACCTGTTGTGTTATTAGTTTATTTTGCGTTGTCAAACGGTGTTGTGACATCAGCTCTTCTTGAAAAGATTGTTGGGATGCTAAACAGAATTGACCGTTTGTCATGATGTTAGGTCTTTACCAAGATGGAGTATGGACTGTTCATCTGGAAGTACCAGTTGATTATCCTTTCAAACCACCAATTATTCGTTTTATGAATAGGATCTACCATCCCAACGTTGCTGAGATGTAAGTACCCATTTCAAACTCGCAAAATGTTTTAGTATTTTCCCACTTCATATATAATTTAGTCAATAATTTCATTTGTTCTGGTTATAATTTTGTGCTTCTTAATTTTTTGGTCACATATTGAAGAAGAGGTTATTGTAAGTGGAAAGGATCTTTTGAGTTTTTGGTCACATTTTAGATGGGCATGAGTTTCCACCAATCTTGTTTCTCCAATTTGTCTTCCCCTGATTTGCCATGAGAAGAACTTCAAGTGATGTTCATTTAGTCTCAAACGGGCCACCCCCACAAGGGGAATTCCCAATGTATGGCCAAATGCAGAGGATTCTCTGTCCTGGGTATGCAAGGCATGCATATCCCTTGAACTCTGATATTTGGTGCATGCAGTGTGAAGTTTGGCATGTCGTTTGCAAGAAGCTGGTGAGATACTAACAATATAACTTAACTGCATAGGGAAAAATGTTACACTTGGGTAGGCTCGCTTTGTGTTGCTATCTAATATACATGAAAGAGCTAGCTGTGCAGAATCCACTTAACAACAGAAATTTTTTGTGAGACTCAAGACTGGCGGTGCTGGGTCACCCTAATTCTTCCATTTGATCATTGATGTATCATTTCAAACATGATGATTTGCTATTTTTCTAACTAGGATTAATTTTCTTGGCAATTCAGATTTGGCAGAGTTTGTCTTGACATTCTTGAACATGAATGGTCTCCAACATTTGGTAAGGAAGAAATAATCAGATTAACCACACAACTTTGCTTGATTATTTGTTCCAGAACTGAGTTTGGTTTTGTGATTCCTAAGAAAAAAGCCTCTCGATTTTTCAACCCCTTTTACAGCGAATTTATTATGCTCAATCTCTATTGCTCACTTCTTGAATTTGCAGATCTCGTGGATGTATTTGAAATATTTCTTCCCCAAGTTCTATTATATCCGAATACAGAGGAGCCTTTAAATTTCGGTGCTGGGGCCTTAATGGAGAGTGACAAGAATGCTTATGAGGAGAAGGTGAAAGGTAAATTCATCGATACTTGCCTCAGTTTGCATTGGAAATATATTTCAAGATGTCTTCTGATTCACTTCACATATTTATACTCACTATCTGAATTACTTCTCCCAAGCATCTAAAAATTTCTTTAGTGTTTACCGTCTACACAGACAGCTTGTTTACCATTCTCGTAAATTGAAAGATTTAGATGAAGAGGACATATAATTTGTATTAGTCGCACTTGTGCAATAATCAATACCCTCTGTTAGTTCAATAACTACAAGATTGACACATTTCAAGATGTATGCTATCTAGGTTTTATTTTATAATTCTGCGCTTATCTTTCTCACTCATTTCTTTTTGGCTGCGTGTTTTAGAATACTGTCTTCGAAACGCGCAGCCAGGAAGTTCTGCTTTGGAACAGGACGAAGAAGGCAGGAAACAGGAAGGGGAAAGCGGCGAAGGCTATTTCATTTTTACTGTGAGTCGGTCAGACTTAGGGTTCACATGTGCATCCAGGACGACTTAGGTTCCCACGCTCTGGATTTGTTTTATTTTGATTTTGAGTTGGTGATATGCCCGGACTGAATACAACAACAGCTACCCCCGTGGGAGGTTTCCGTGGGCCGTGCTGTGTGACAACGTTACCGTCCTGATCACATTCTGGAATGGATTGGAGGATTCATGCAAGTTTTTAAAAGTCAATTCATCCCTACTGATCCTAACGAACTGAAAACGCTTTAAACCTTTCAATATGTATCTGAAGGATGCGTGCCTGGTAAAAGTTCTGATCCCAATGTACACCCTGAACTTATTATGCTCCCACATTCGGACTGGTTCCATTGTCAGTTTGGGTTGGTGAGACTAAGGGCTCAAATGTAACAAGTGGCCCCTTGGGAGGGTCTATATAGGCCGTTCTGTATAACAAGGGCACCATCCTGGTGACGACATTCTAGAATGAATTGGAGGATGCATACCAGCTGTTGAAAGGTCTTTTATTTAGCTCTGCTACATAATGAACAGAAAAGTCTTTGAATTGCGTAAATACCTTTTAACATGTATCTGATGGATGCATGCCCAGTTTTAGATTTCAAATATACACCCTGAATTTACTAGCTCCCCACATTCTGGATTGATTTGATTTTGATTTTGAGTTAGTGAGATTTGAGGCTCAAATTCAACAGATGGTCCCCACTTGGGAGGTCCGCATGCCCAACTTACAAGGGCATGGTGATTACATTCTATGCCACCTGCTAAAAGTCCTCTATTGAGCCCTGCTGATCCTAATGACCCGAAAATTCTTCAAATGTACACTCTGAACTTATTAGGTTCCCACATTCTAGATTGGTTGGATTCTGATTTTGACTCAGGGCCCAGATTCAACAAGTTTTCATGTTCTCTCGGTGACTTGGGAGGCCTACTTGGGCTATGCTGTGTAACAACGGCATCATACTGGTGAGGATAGTGCCAATGATTTGAAGTTCTCTATTTAGCCTTGGTGATACCAATGACCTGAGAATTATTTACTTTTTTCAGTGTGTCTGGTGGAAACATACCTGCATATTCACCTAAAGAGATCTGCCCTATAACTCTCACAGAAAATTGTTCTCGTCATTTTGAACTGGCAAGACTCATGGCTGAAATTCATGAATTAGCTTGAATGAGGCAGATCTGACATTTAGGCTCCTCTATTTAGTCCCAGCAATCCCAGTGGATTAAGAATTTCTGCAAACCAAACATGGATACTTTTCCAAGTATTGACTTGATACACTCTAAATTATTTTTCTAATGGATCGTACTCTGTTACTTAAAGTGTTCTTTATTTTTCTAATGTCCATGCAGCTCTGTTTCATGTCCTGCAATAACAGAAGAGCATCCTGCAGAAAAGTACCTAAACTTTGCCTTTAATTTTCCTGAAAGACTATCCAGTTACTTTATTTAATCAACAAACCATCAGTTCTATCTTGGATTAGATAGATAGAACCACATGTGCAGGTCAATTCCTGCAGAAGTACATTCACAATCAAATATATTTCAGATTGGTTTTTAACTGTTTTGAGACGAACCTGAATGGTTTCTATTTTGGGGCGCTGTTGGGTTTTTCAGGCTTTCTTTGGTGTGTATGATGGACATGGAGGTCGTAGAGCTGCTGAATTTGTTGCTGAGAAACTTGGACAAAAGATTGTGGATTTGATGCTGAAGTCCGAAAAAGAAGATTGCGAGATAGAGCAGGCAGTAAAAGCTGGATACTTGGAAACAGACAAAGAGTTTTTGGAGCAGGTAAACTCATAGAGATTGCAGTGTGGGTTCTTCTTGTTTGAAGGTTATTGGATTGTTGGACAATTTGGTATTCTAACCATTTGATGCATTAAATATGCCGATTTTTTTTTAATGATTCTTCATGTTTATTTCATTGCTTGACAATTTGGGCAAGGAAATTTTCTTAGGCCTAAATAGGAAAAACTGATTTTTTAGGATTGAATCTCGTTGACTTACATAAAATCCTTAGTGTTGCAATTTTGGAAGCCAGAAGGAGATTCTTGTTATGAATTGAATCTGACTGAGTTATTTGACACAGGGTGTAAGCAGTGGGGCTTGCTGTGTGATTGCCTTGACTAAAAATGGTTACTTAGTTGTGGCCAATGCCAGTGACTGCCGGGCAGTTCTCAGCAGGAATGGTAAGGTTGAATCAATTACCTGTGACCATAGACCTGGAAGGCAGGAAGAGAGGGAGAGGATTGAAAACAGTGGAATGATAACAGTCCAGGGAAGCATGGGGGAGATCATCATAATGTGGATGTTTTGGGGCAGAGTTTAGTGTTTTGTCAGCGAGGTAAACAAAGGTTTCAGGGCAGAATCAAGATGAAGGAAGAGCAGGCTGAGAGAATTATAATAGAGATCAATGGCAGTTTCGGTGCAGTTTCTCCTTCACTCAGAAAACGTCCTCAAGCTCCATATCCCAAAGTCTCCCAAACTTAAGATGATCGACCTCAAGGAAAGCTATTGTGGACGAAAGCAATAATAGTCTTGAAGCGACCACTATGGTTTCTTTAATAAAAAGGTCGGAAGGAAGTAATAGAGGAACCCCGCCCTGGCCGTGACTACAAATATACTTGGTGATGATAAACGGTGAAAAGAATACGCCGACCAACGGTGAAAGATTTTGAATGCTCTGCAGTTTCTCTTCTGTGTTCACATCTGACATAAGGCTGCCATGTCCCATGGTTTGGATTTAAACTTTGCATCCTCGTTCTCACCTTCTTTCAAAGATCAAACATTAACTCTGCTTATTGGGAAACCATCTTCTCACCTTATCTTGGAAGCTCCATCCTGGCTCCTCTCCAAATTTTAATTTATCGGAGGTCCTTGTGACTTGGAACGTCTGCCAATTAACCACAGAATGCCCTCATGATCCATGACAAAGAATGGATAAGATTAGCACGAACTATCTAGATCGTGAGCAATAACCAATGAAAGGTACAACATTAGACATTGTTGGATGTGGAGATACCTTTGACCATTTGCATCGCCAGTGGTACAAAAGCGCGTACATGCTTTGTGGTAAACATTCTAATGATTTTTTCCATTTTTCATTTCAATTTAATTTTCCCTTTTTCTCCAATTTTTGTCATCTTTAAAACAACGAAAATATTTCCGTTTCAGTTACCAGGAAATAACCTTTAGAAAACTTCGACTAATTGATTAATGATATGGTTAGCCTTATTTGTGAAGTTTTCTATAATTGCAAATGACTTCTTCACACTAGGGCACACTGCCCCAAATTCTGGTGCATGCATAGTGGTACAAAAACTGTGACCATGCTTTGTGGTAAACATTCTAATGATTTTTTTTTCATTTTTTATTTCAATTTAATTTTTCCTTTTCTCCAATTTTTGCCATCTTTAAAATAACAGAAAATATTTTCGTGTTCAGGCCCTGGAAATAACCCAGAAAACTTCCAGAATTGTCTGGCATTATGGTTTTTTCCTCTATATTACTATTTCCTATGTTACTGCTTTACAGCGTTTCCTTTGCAACATATGGTGCAATTGCTAGTTACTTATATTTTGTTAATTTTATTACTCATTGACATTGTAAATACTAAAACTCTACTTTGGAAACCTCACTAAAATTTTACATGGAAAGAACCACCTTGCTTTGGAATTAAAGAAAGAAATTTCCCCTACACATATTTATGTGCTAAAAATTTAGGAAAATACATTAGTATAGACCATATCAATTTATAAAAACAATAACCTTGCACTTTTTTATCTATAACAGTTTGGAAAGATCGATTAGTGCATAACATATTGAACTTTTCAATAATTAAATAGTCTGATAAACTCATTTTCTTATGCAAAAGGCTTGCTTCTCTTTATTGCAAGTCCATGAAAACATGACACTTTTATCTTATTCACCATGTTATTTTACCTATGAAATAGTTCATTTTTCACATTCATTTTCTACTTTTTAAATGAAAAGAAAAATCAAAATGTATAAACCTAAATATATTCCTCTATAATATAAATACCAACTTGATGAGACATTTCCAAAGTTCTTATTTTTTGAGATCATACTTAATTGTTGTTTACCATTATTTTCAAATGTGATACTACTAGTAACAACACCCTTTTTAAACTAGTTTTTAGACATTCTAAATATCTTAGTGCTAAAATATCATCTTAAACAATTAAATAAAATAAAGAAAAGTGTTATTTTTCCTTGTTTTTTCAAATTTGTTTTACATATGTTTTCTTAAATACACAGAATTTAATAGATTTAAATAAAAAAAACATTAATAATGTTAAATGCCATTTTTATTTTCATAACTATATTTTTATCTAATTATATATATTAATTCATTTATAGGCCATTGTAAAATAAAAATATAACTACAAACATTTAAACATCATTTTTAACTACAATACATCAGTTTTAACTTGCATAGCTACTAAATAACCATTTAAATGGTGGTCAAAATTTTTTTCTATATGTTAAAATCTCATCTTCAAACTCACTCATTGCATTTCATATGTAAGAGCTTTAATATTATTAATTTTAGTGATAAAATCATATGGTAGTGTATCTTTTTTAATGGATGAAATTTATTTCTTTTGACAAATATGTAATTTCTTATGAGACGCGTTAATCTCTATTTTCATTTAGCTCATAAATATCTCTATTGTGAGAGATATGGAAGATCGTTCTGATGATTAGTGTGCTAAAATATTTCAAGCCTTGCCTAACAAATATTTTCTATGCGAAAATAAGGCCACTATCATTCTAGATTGTTTGTAACAGTGGATAATGACATCGCCTAGCCACCTAGCTCTAGGAAACAAAAACAAGCATATGCAAACTAATCCATTAATTTCTTCTTTTTTGTAATGTATTTTCAAATTTATATATTGCAATTCATATGTAAGAACTTTAATAACAATAATTTTAGTTTGATAAAGTCATATTGTAGAGCATCTTTTTTAGTGGATGTAATTTTTTCTTTTCAATAGATATGTAATTTCTTCATTTCTTGTAGTGCATCATTTTTAATGAATATAGAATTTTTTTATTTCTAGAGACAAATTATCATTTGTTTGAATTTTTAGCAACATTAAAATAAATATGGACTAGAAAATATGCAACTATATACCATGCAAATTCATCATGCCATGAAAAGTTATTTAGGCAATACTTTTCCTCAAAATCAACACCTTTGTGTTAATGGATGCAAGATATTAATAATTTTGTTGCTTTCTTTTACAACTACATGTCGATAAATATTTGTTAACCATGTTCACATTAACTACTAGAAATTATATCAAAAGGTGCAAGGTATGTTGATCAAATTGTTAATGCAAAGAAATAAATTTGAAAGTAAAAAAATAGAGATGAGGACCTCCTATTCTTCAAAGCCATAATGGCCATAATATTGAACATATATTAGTATATTGTGCATTGCAATAATATTTTAACATTTATACCACCATGATTACTAAGAACATGAGATGCACTATTTTTCTTTTTAACAAGATATGGCCCCAATAAGGTTAAAATTTTATAAATTTCCATTAATACATACTCCATTTCGACCGTCTTATATAAATAATGTATCTAAATTGAATTTTATTAGTTCAATGTCTTTTAATATAATAACTATTCTCAGTTCTCTCTTTTGCCTTCAAGCTAAGAGGGACACAGACTTTCCTCCCCAACAACACCTAATGCCCAAAATGTTTTCCAAAGAAAAAAATATAAAAATATATATTAATAAAAATTATTAATATAAATGATACGTTATATTGAGAAATATTTTATTTTTCTATCAATTTTTCTTTATTTTAAGTTTCACAAATTATACAAAATGTAAGTATATAAAAGATTAAATATTTTATAGTTTTTTAACTAAACTATTATTTGTAATTATATTAACCTATATAACCTTGTACAATAATAATTTTTATTGCACCAAGAGGCGCTCTCCAGCCCAGTGTGGAAGATATGTTGTAGAGCACATAGATTTTTTCATGGTATTTATTATGATGAAGTCTATTTAAAACCTTATGATGAAGTCTATTTAAAACTTTGAGGAAATCCATTATTAAATGCAAGAGTACTAGCTTAGTACCATCTTAACTCTGAACTTGGTCCCTCTTAACACTTGGTATATCTCGATTTAAGATGGATCTAAGCTAGTTTATTTATATTTATGTCAATATATAAATTATATATTAATATTTTTTTGCACCAAGAGGCGCTCTACTACTCAGTATATATTAATATTTGTAAAACGTTATCTAATGTAATTTTATGTTAGCTTAGTCAAATTATATAAAATAAAATAAAAATTAATAATTAATACTTGATATAGTTAGATGTTGGCCCAAGTTATTCAACCCCAATTTTAGTTATTCTAGTGATTACATCACTTCCTATTTCATACATAGGGAGTCGCAACATTTTCAATCTTGGAAATGGAGTGGGAGAGTGAAAAAGTGGCAGGTATGGATTTGGTATTGTCATGGAATTTCCATATTGGTAATCACAAAAAGGGAATACCACCATTCACAACAAGTAATATGTTGTGCTTGTGAAGCGGTCTACCAAGTATAAGGCACTCAATTTTCAATGACTTCAGTAGTTACCCTTGAGAGCATTGTTTAATTTGGAAAAAGAGAAAGACCAAAGTGATTCGCTGACAATTGAGATAAAATTTGAGAATTTTATTGGCTCAAACCTTCAATTATATTGAGAAATATTTTATTTTTTATCAATTTTTCTTCACATCAAAGTCAAGAAGATGATTTTGATCCACCACATCAAAGTCAATATTGTTGAAATTTATCACATCCATTTGTACAATTATTTGTTTGTTTTTTTTTTTTTTTTCATTTTGATGACATTTTGCAAACTAGATCATTTAGATGTCAAAGGTTTTTATATTGAAATTTGTTGTTCCCCTTCAATTTATGGTAGCAATATCATAAACCGTGGAAGCTATATGTCAAAACCAATATATGAAGCTACTAGGGCTTATGATATTGCTACCATTAAATACAAGGGGTTCAAAGCATTGACAAACTTTGATATCAAGAACTATGGCATCCAAATGAACTTGTCTATAGAATCATGTCATCAAACTAAAATCAACCAAAGTGTATCAAAGAAACAAAGACTTATAGTACACTTTTGCCAAATAGTTGGTTGAATAAAAGCAACGATACTAACCTATAAATGAACGCAATCAATTCCAACAATATTATCTCTAGTGGTTGATCAAAATCGAACTGAAGGTCCGAGCCAACAAAACACTCAATTTTTATCTTAACTACCAGTGAATTTAACTCCAATTTTAGTTATTCTAGTTATTACATCACTTCCTATTTCAAACATGGGGAGTGGCAACATTTTAAATCTTAGAAATGCAGTGGGAGCATTAAAAAGTGGAAGTTATTCACAAACAATCGAGTTAAATTTTGAGAGTTTTGTTGGCTCAGACCTTCAATTTGATTGTAATCCACCACATCAAAGACAATATTGTTGAAATTCATCACATCCATTTGTGGGTTAGTGTCGTTGCTTTTATTCAACTAGCTATCTAGAAAATGTGGAGTAGTAGAATTATTTGTTTGTTTGATACGTTTTGTTTGATTTCCATTTTGATGACATGATTATGCAAACTAGATCATCTAGATGTCATAGTTTTTTATATTGAAATTTATGATCACATTGTGCCCCTCGAATTTATGGTAGCAATAGTGTAAACTCTTGAAGCTTCTTTTGTATATGTCAAAACTAATATACAAAGCTACTAGGGCTTATGATATTGCTACCATAAAATACAAGGGGTGCAATGCAATGACAAATTTCGATATCAAAAACTATGACTTCCAAATGAACTAATCTATAGAATCATGTTATCAAACTAAAAATCAACCAAAGTATATCAAACAAACAACTAATTATACTACACGCCTACCCAATAGTTAGTTAGATAAAAGCAATGATACTAACCTGTAAATGAACGCAATCAATTCCAACAATACTATCTCTATTATGGTCTATCAAAATCGAAATGAAGGTTTGAGCCAACAAAACACTCAATTTTAATCTTAACTACAAGGTTGCAAAAAAAACTAGTTAATCACAAGACAATAGTTCTTATTCCATCCTATTATCTGAACTAAATAATTCATTCAAACATAGTGAGAGGATAATATTCTATAGAAAAATTTAAGAAATTTGACAAAAATGAAATGCAAGAATTTGTACATGAAAATTTGTTTGGACAAATGCACTAGAAACTTAAAGCACTACAATAATATAAGATTTGGTTGTCTTTTGTACACAATGATATTCATTTAATAAGGTAAATGGAATTAAATAATTTTAGTGTCATGAAATAAAAGCAAAATAAATTAAAATTTTCCATTAATATAGCACCTAAATGGAATTAAATAATTTTAGTGTCATGAAATAAAAGCAAAATAAATTAAAATTTTCCATTAATATAGCACCTAAACTTATGATTATCCATTAATATAACACCCAAACTTGATTTTTTGATGTTTTACTGAGAAATACTTGATTGATTTTTTATTGATAAATAATAGAGAAAATAGTATTCACCCAAATTTGGACACAATACAGTGCTTTAGTAGTACCACACCCAAATTTGGAACCAATATTGTAAAGCTTGAATAGTACTGTACATGTGACAAAAAAGATGCATAAGTTGAAAATATCAAAAAACCATTATATATGTACCACCCATAGATAATAGAAAAACTTCACTCGCATTAAAAAATAGTTTTACACCTTCTTAGTTGGGCACAAAAATATGATATATTAACTTCGCAATCAAGTGTTTCCACTATTTGTTTCATATTTGAAAAAACAAAAATTAATAACACTATTTGTTTCATATTTGAAAACCAAAATTTAAATTACATTAGCACTACCCAACATGGAAAGTCTTATACCTTTTAAATTCTTAAGCAGGTTCAAGGTTAATAGCACTACCCAGCATGGAAAGTCAGTCTTATTCCTTCTTCAAGGTCAATAGCAATACCCAGCCTGGAAAGTCTTATTCCTTTTAAAGTCTTAGGGTTAGGGTTAACCAGGTTCTTATTCCTTTCAAAGTCTCAAGGTTAAGGTTAACCAGGTTCAAGGTTATGAAGAGAAAAGCATTTGATATTTTGATTATTGATATTATCCTTGACCATTACAAATCGGGGATAATACATTGAGCATGATAATCCAGGGAACTGTGAATACATTGTGGGCATGATAATCCAAGGAACTGTGAATACTGACCAGAATCATTTCACGTCTCTCACCTCTATAGCATCAAATACTTAGTTTGTTTCATGTCTCTCGCATTGGAGACATTTGAATGTGTCGGCACTTAATCGAAATTAAATTAACTATCGGCTATGTCAAACAATCAATCAAAAATTACAATACAAAACACACTACACAGACCTCAACCAAAATATGCTCTGATGGTTGGAATGGTTCACCCCCCCTAAAGAACAAAACAAGAACATTTCATTAATCTGACGGGCCACCAGTAAGCGCACCCGCAATAACAATGCGATATCAAACCCCAAAGAAACTTCAATGGTCCATCAATTTACATAGATCAACTACCCAAATGAAAATCTCCTAAAGAATGAGAATACAAGATAAATGCCTAATTCACGCCTCCAGAGTCCTAGATCTCGAAAAAAATATAGACTGACAAAGACCTCTAATGATCTCCATAGGTTCAAAACGGAAATCAGAAATGAGACACTCTGTTACGTCATAGAAGACTTCAAAAGATGGAAATGGTATCTAACAGACTTTTATTTTGAAGGGTATTCTCAGACAAATCCTGGTGATATAATAAAACCCTTCACAAAGAAACGAAGGCGGCCATTGCAGTCCGATTGCTCGTTCCAAATCCACAATTCTCTAGCCGTAGCATTAGAAGTCGAAAAATACGAGGAAGGAAAATACGAGGAAGGAAGTCAAAATGACGAAAATACAAGGAAGGAAGTCGAAAAATACCCACCAAGGTCAATCTCTTACACTAACTCAGAAACTGAATACACCCAGAATCGAATCCTGAAGACTACAACCAAATCGCTAAATGAACGAGGGTCTGGGATGCCCGCACTCAGCTATTTAAGGAGAATTCCGGAGAAATTGACGGCTCAGATTAATGGTCGGATACTATGATCGGATGGTCGAAATTATTTTGGGAAGAGTGTGAGTCTGCTTGGTAGATACGTCAGCTTGAAACCCTTTCAACGTCTCGATTGACAAAATCTCCCTCACACGTCTTCTCACCTTAAACGACACGTCAGCTGGAATCCCCTTCGATTTCAGACTTTTCGTGGACACGTTTTCTCACCTTTAACCGACTTCATGGTTGACAAGATCTTCCTCGTGCGATTGAGGTCTTCAATTTTCATATATTTTAATTAAAATTTTCCTCAAAATTGTCACCTGATTCGATGAAAAAAATTAAATTGAGTAATACGGTTATAACTTCCAACTTATGACTAAAATTTGCACCTAATCCATGGGAAAATTTTAATGTGAATTGTCAATTCTTTTATTTACTCGTATATAATATTTTCTTATATTTAATTTATGGTTATGTTTAATATCTCCTTGTCATTGGGCATATTTCATGTTTCAACACATGACATTATAGCCTTTCGTGTATACTAACATGCTCATGCAAACCTTTGCTTAAATTCTGGAGACCTTTTTTCCCAATAATTACACAAGCTCGATATTTTAGGTTATCCGCCTCTAAAATGTTCATACCAATTCGTTTTCAATAACCTCTAAAATGTTCATACCAATTCGTTTTCAATTTTATTAGATGGAAAAGTTCAATCCAAAAATTTACATGTCATGTACTTCTAATGAAATTCAAATTGTTTGATTAAAACAACATATGATAATAAGAATTTATTATCTTTATATAACTTAAGTAAATTATATATATTCAAGCAAAGAGGATCAGGTTTGTTGATGTAGGGGCATCCGAACTCCGAAACTGAAGAGGTGGTTATGAACACAGTTATGCAAGTTAGGGCAAAAATTAGTTAAAATCGGTAAAAACCTATGAAAACGAGAGCCTGTAGTGTGTGAAGGGAGAGAAAAAAAAAATGTAACCGATGGAGAATCTACGTGCTAAGGCTGAAATGCCTTAGGTTGTAACTGCATTTTGTATATATTAGAAAAATATTGTTATCTGGATTTTCTGTGTACGAACATGGTTTATTTATGCATTGGTTTTATGAGTGTGACATCTGTGTGTAAGAGATTGCGTGTGAGTTTAATTTCTATGTCATGATTTCATGATCGGTTATTGATCACTGTAAGGATCAATAAGTGATCCAGTGCGATATTATAATGCCATAGATTGAGTTATTGTGTGGCAGAAATTAAATCAGCATTGGAACAAAATAATCTGGATTCTTGCAATTTGAGAATGATATTTATATTAAATCTCACTATTGAAGTACAATGAAGGACAATGAGGAACTCTGTGTAAGCAGGAGTTCGAATAAGCGTTGGGTGTTCTCTGTTATGATCAATGTCAAGAGTAGAGTTCTGTGTGAAGGATCCAAGCCGGAGTCGACGACTTTTGACCTTTTGTTGAAGGACGCAAGAAACGTTAACATCTGGTGAGCATGTTAAATATTGCATCGAAAAGTTATTTGTTTGGACTGATATCAGACTGAAATCGATCCACAACATTAGAAGCGGAGAAAACGAGGTCTGAAAGGAGCGTTTAAACTCTGTTTCGATCTTAATCTGAGATATGGCAGAATCCGGCCTCAATGCGATTTGAACGCAAATTTCAGGCTGAACGGTTTTTTTTTGAATTCCTAGTTGTTAAACGCAAGTTGAGTTAGTGTTTATCCAAGGTCGAGGCTTAATGCAATCGAATTTTGATTCGAGCGTCGTGGAAAGGTTTTACAAAGGTTGAGATGTTAACCGTGATAAATGGTGACAGAAGTTACTTTGACGTTTGGATTAACCCGCGTGCTGATTTGCTGTGGAAATATGACTCAGTCGAGCGTTGAAACTATGTTTGAAAGTCGACGGGAGAGAACCAAACCCTTGCGTACAGAAGTAAGCGTATTTGAACGCTGGTGAACAGTGTTTTGAAAGTTGAACTCTCCAATCAATTCCGAAGAGGTATTCAATAGAATTTCATAAATCTTGAAATTCGTATGTATGATGCGGAAGGATTGAGGTGCTTCCGATATATATGTACTCGTCGGAGTGGCGCAGGAAAAGGATAATGGGCCTATAAACCATAGGTCCCACGATCAGTTTTCACGTTATGAATGTGTAGGTTCGACACAGATTGGTTGATGAATTGTTGTGTCTTTTATGAGAAGAGCTCCATAAAAACAACGTGCTCTTAACCTTTCGAATGGGCGATGCAAGTGGTTTTTGCACGGGATGATTGGGTATATAGAAGTGAGTGTGGAAGTAACGCAGCGGAAGCGTGATGGGCCTAACCCAGGGGTCCCAAGATCGAATTCCGGGTTTATGTATCTGCATTTTAATGCAGTTTTGAGTTTGCAGGTGATTTATGTTTAACTAAAAGGTGAACCTGCCCTGTGGCAGATTCACTTTTCATCAAGTGGTATCAAAGCGAGAAAATATTTCATGCGGAAAGAAGTTTTGCGTGCGAAGAAAGAAGGAGTTTGCGTACAAAGGAATAAGAGGTACAATTTTATGAAGTTTTGTTAAACTTGTGATTTTTGTGTTTTGTGAAAGTAGCAACAGAGGAAGGTGAGAAGATGCAGCAACCTAGAACAGGAGTGCTCAATTGGTTCGAGAGGAGCAAACCAGAGAGATGCCAAAAGACTAAGCTCAGGAGAGAAGCTTGGTGAGGTGTCTAGTAGCAGGGAGAACTTGCTATTGCAGAGGTTTTGTTGCAGCTCACAACAGACAATTCCACAAAGGATGTGGGCAGAATTGTTCAGGAGTGTTGCTACAGGAAGATCACAAGGAGCAGTTCCACAAAAGAATTGTTGACAGATGAAGAAGACAATGACCAGGAGGTCATAAATTTTTTTGTGCCTCGTGAGTCTGATGCAGGGGCATCCGAACTCTGAAACTGAAGAGGTGGTTATGAACACAGTTATGCAAGTTAGTGCAAAAATTAGTTAAAACCGTTTCTTGATCTTGGTAAAAACCTATGAAAACGAGAGCCTGTAGTGTGTGAAGGGAGAGAAAAAAACAATGTAACCGATGGAGAATCTGCGTGCTAAGGCTGAAATGCCTTAGGTTGTAGCTGCATTTTGTATATATTAGAAAAATATTGTTATCTGGATTTTATGTGTACGAACATGGTTTATTTATGCATTGGTTTTATGAGTGTGACATCTGTGTGTAAGAGATTGCGTGTGAGTTTAATTTCTATGTCATGATTTCATGATCGGTTATTGATCACTGTAAGGATCAATAAGCGATCCAGTGCGATATTATAATGCCATAGATTGAGTTATTGTGTGGCAGAAATTAAATCAGCGTTGGAACAAAATAATCTGGATTCTTGCAATTTGAGAATGATATTTATATTAAATCTCACTGTTGAAGTACAGTGAAGGACAATGCGGAACTCTGTGTAAGCAGGAGTTCGAATAAGCGCTGGGTGTTCTCTGTTATGATCGATGTCAAGAGTAGAGTTCTGTGTGAAAGATTCAAGTCGGAGTCGACGACTTTTGACCTTTTGTTGAAGGGCGTAAGAAACGTTAACATCTGGTGAGCATGTTAAATATTGCATCGAAAAGCTATTTGTTTGGACTGATATCAGACTGAAATCGATCCACAGCATTAGAAGCGGAGAAAACGAGGTCTGAAAGGAGCGATTAAACTCTGTTTCGATCTTAATCTGAGATATGGCGGAATCCGACCTCAATGCGATTTGAACGCAGATTTCAGGCTGAATGATTTTTTTTGAATTCCTAGTTGTTAAATGCAAGTTGAGTTAGTGTTTATCCAAGGTCGAGGTTTAATGCAATCGAATGTTGATTCGAGCGTCGTGGAAAGGTTTTACAAAGGTTGAGATGTTAACCGTGATAAATGGTGACAAAAGTTACTTTGACGTTTGGATTAACCCGCGTGCTGATTTGCTGTGGAAATATGACTTAGTCGAGCGTTGAAACTGTGTTTGAAAGTCGATGGGAGAGAACCAAACTCTTGCGTACAAAAGTAAGCGTATTTTGAACGCTGGTGAACAGTGTTTTGAAAGTTGAACTCTCCAATCAATTCCGAAGAGGTATTCAATAGAATTTCATAAATCTTGAAATTCGTATGTATGATGCGGAAGGATTGAGGTGCTTCCGATATATATGTACTCGTCGGAGTGGCGCAGGAAGAGGATAATGGGCCTATAAACCATAGGTCCCATGATCGGTTTTCACGTTATGAATGTGCAGGTTCGACACGAATTGGTTGATGAATTGTTGTGTCTTTTATGAGAAGAGCTCCATAAAAACACCGCGATCTTAACCTTTCGAATGGGCGATGCAAGTGGTTTTTGCACGGGATGATTAGGTATATAGATGTGAGTGTGGAAGTAACACAGCGGAAGCGTGATGGACCTAACCCAGGGGTCCCAAGATCGAATTCCGGGTTTATGTATCTGCATTTTAACGCAGTTTTGAGTTTGCAGGTGATTTATGTTTAATTGAAAGGTGAACCTGCCCTGTGGCAGATTCACTTTTCATCATTTGTACACGTATTAACAAATTTTATTTTTGCCTATAGTTTAAAGTGTGGGATGAATTATAATTTTTTAGAAAAATTATGAATCTAGATAAATTATTATCACAGGGATTATCATTTAGAATCAAGGAAAAACAAATAAGGGCTTTTAGAATTTGTATAGAGGGTTTTTATTCTTGAATAGTTTTGAGAACGTCCATTTTAATAGATTTATGCATCTAGAGAAGGTGACTTAGGGTTTCCACATCTACAATAGCGACTAGGGTGATAGTAGGTAAGGAGGTCTAATCTCATGTTGATTCTAGACGAAGACTCTGACTCGTTATTTAGAGAATCCACTAGAGGGCCAATAGATATGATCCAACTAAAAATTCTTACCATTTATTGACGCGTTAGAACCATGGAGGCAATCAAACCTAAGATCTATCTTGCTAGAAGATGAGGTTGTTGTTAATATTGGTGAAATGGTTCGAGCTTTATTTGAATCCACTGTATAAGAGGACAATTTGAAACAAGGGATATTGCGACAATACTGTGCAATGCATCTACTGATATCCTTAATTGTTGGACCAAAAAATGTCAAAAAAAGTGTACTAGGATACAAGGGCACTAACGGAAAGGATGTACAAGCATGGTGATTTAATGTAGATAATTGATTGCATCGTCGAATTTACTTCATAAGAGACTTGCAAATACTCCAAACCTCTACTATATGGCTCAAACACAAGAATTTAACCGCTTACAGAGTTAGGCTTCATTAGAGACTAGTTGGATTTCAAAAACATGAGTGACTCTCCAAACTCATCCTTGGAGAGCTTGGGGTTTCAGAAATCATAGGGTGATGACAGAACATAAAACTAATGGTGATGTGCTCAAGAAAAAAACTAGATCTAGTCAACATGTTTCTAGGTGAGGAGAAATCCAAATGAGATATTGGGGATGGAGGACTTGGTGCATATGTCATTTTCTAGGTAGAAGGAATGAGCTCTAAAAATCTAAAGGCATGGACCAAATAAAATTGTGATCCCATTAAAGGTTATATTCCTAAATCATTATTACCCGTAAGAGGGTGGATAGCCACTCTTTCTCAATAAATGGAATTTTAGATCTTGATGCAAGATTAGATCAATCAGATTCAATGTTGGTTTGGCTACGTATATTGGGGATACCTTTAGTGCTATTGTCAAAAGGGGTATTAAAATAAATTGAGAATGCACTTAGCATTTTTCATGAAGTTGACTTATCTTTTTTAGACTCTAATTATCTAGGCATAGCCCATATACTTGGATGTAAAAGGAATTGTGGCCATTTTCACCTAAGTATAGACTATGAATGTATCCCCTTCAAGTGTGGTTGATGTCATTGTTATGGACACTTAGCAACAAAACATTTTCTTATTAATCAAAAAATTATTTGGACACATAAGTTAAACCTATCGAATGGAAAGGATGACCTATCAAGAAAGGATATTGTAGGGACCTTCCCTATGACATTTTTTTAACTATAAATCATGCAGTTAAGTTTGGAATACAACCATAAGCAAAGACATACTTTATTTTTAACTAATCATTTGCTAGTGACATCCTTACCAAGATCACATAATACATTAAACACCCACCAAAATTGGAAACACATATATATTAAGGCATTTACATCAAACATCCATAATTTACAATGCATTCCACATATCATCTATTTTTACATTATGGTAACTATAGATACAACAAAATCATGTAATAGAACATCATGAATATAATAGGCACCGTTCACCCTAGAGTGGAGATTCGGTCTTGGCCTTGCCACTACTTGACACCAATCCCCTCTCACACCACCAAATTTTCCCCATGCGACCATTCTTTTGTCCAAAAATCAATAATTGCATTTTTTCTCTCTCAAAATGTTACTGTTACGGGAGAAACTAACCTAGGATATGGGTTAAAGACCCCAACAGAGAAGAAGGCATACAACAACAACAAACAATCAAACTAAAGGTCTTAATGCTTAAACTTATAAAATTGGGAGAGATGACCTTACTCGTATGTCCTATGTTTTAGGTCGTTCCCGTAGGGTTCAAACCCTCTACTCCTCCACGTGCTTCAAGACCTACAGCTCATTCAATAAAAAGCACGTAGACTAGTTGTAACAACATATATCCTAGATGTCACTGGTCAGATCATATAAGCTTATAAAAATAACAGGAAATTAACTATTACAAGATCATTAACATGTATACAAATCATTAAAGATCACAACATCAGGAATGTGACAGAGCTTCTTTATTGATGTATGTAAAATATGTGGAGAAATACCACTTGAAATCAGCCACGGCTCCAAGCATAACTGTCTTTCAGATTCGTCCAGCCCAAGCCTCAAAAAAAAATTTCCATAAAGGTGCACAAGGATGTCACATAAAGGAGGCAAACATCTCAAATAAGAAAACAGGGGTTTCCTGAATCTGGGAAGTGCAGGAGGCATAGGGATAATCAGACTTGATCTGGGCTAAACAGGCTATAGTATCAATGCCTATCTTTCTCCTTTGTTTAGGCCTTCCCATGAGGTGTATTTATACTTCCTCAAAACATTTTTTTCAGTTGGGAAACAGTTTGGCCATGGACTCCTGTATGTGGGCTTCCGGTGTAACCTGTAAACCCCGCCCAAATAATAAGGAGTTTTATATTTTTTTTAATATTTTAAATTATATATGTGGTTCAGATATGAGTGGACATGCGACTGTACACATTTTTGAAAAGGCAAAGTCGTGTATGGAATTCAAAATATTGTTTTTTAAGTAAAGGACCAGGTCTGAATGGAAAGTGTTGCCCAAGACCAATACATAGATCATCAAGTAAATAGAGGTGATGAATGATGCTATAACAGATGCCCCCTAATATATGAGGTCAAAAGGGGTACATGATGGTTGAAATGTATTATGTGCATAAAAAATAATCTTTCGAGGACTTAAGATGATTTCACCATATTTTAGCCTGCCAAAAAACAAGTTAAATAAATCAAAAAGCAAGCTCATGTTTGAGGTGGGCATACCCATGCTCAGTGAAAGTACAACATGTTTGCATATCAAGTATGGAGCAGATCCAATATGTATACTAATATAGCAGAAACTGTGAAGTACATAGGGAATCATCTAATCACTGCCCCAAAGTACATATCAAAGTCATGTCAAAGTATCACATATAGAAGACTAGTAAATGATGTTGAAGAGATATCTTATCACTAAAGTCAAAACTGAATCTCCAAGTACCAAATCATAAGTGGTGGAAAAGTGGTAATGCATGCAACTCGGGTGCTAACATATAGGATGTTGTTGTGATGAACTACAACATATAAGGGTGGATGGTGTCATTGGCAGAAAATTGAAGGAGATGTCAAAGTGAACCAAAGCATGTTGATGCAAACGCGACGTCTTCACTGATCCCCATGGTACAATTCTACATTATGGGAATAAATGAGCTAAAGTCGACCATGTGAGAAATCCTTTGATTACTAATCATTGATGTATATCGTTAACAAACGCGAGACAACTCACTGATAATGATGATGAGAGTTAAGGTATCCCAGTACAATCTAACAAGTGTGAATGAATGAGTTGAAGTTGAACACATGATAGAATATACCAATCAAGAGACATTGATGTATTCTCGATAGCGAAGGAGTCTTCCACTAATGACTTCAAACCCTAAGGTACTGACAAAAGGACTCTAGATCTTGTTCCCAAAGAAATGTGTCAGAGTTGATGGGAAAAGATCCTCTGGAAGGAAGGCATTAAGGCATCCCACATAAATCTAGCGCGAGTGTAACCCGCATGCCAAGATTTGGAAGGAATCAAGCGAATAAAAGTGAAGTAACCAACCCGAAGCACGTTTCTGGCATGCACAAAATGTAGCTAGCGCATGGCAAAAGCCCTCTGAACCAACCAATAATGAAAGCTGACAAAGAGGCAAGGAATCCATTGATAGGGTCAAATGAAAACCAAGGTACTCTACGAATCCCAAGTGTGATAATGAAAGTTGAAGTCGAACACAAGGGAAACCACTCAATCAAAGACCCATGGTGTTGATCAAATGTTGAGCACAAGGTCACCTATCAATGATGTAAATAGGGCTAGGGTGCAGCTCTAGGTTTACTCTCAGAGAAATTTTTCGAAGTCGATAAGAGAAAAAATCGTCGGCAAGGAGTCATAGATACCTTCTCAAACCAGCACAAGTAAAGGACCAAATAGCTAATGTGATAGAAAAAGACTCTAATAGACTGGGGATGGCAAACTGAAAAATGATTCAAGATACACCACAAAAAGGCCGACTCATGTTTAATTCCCTTGAACAAAAGCACGACTCAATGCGACTTTGGCAGGAAATGATAACTTTGTATAATTTTATCATGCAGGAGGCATGAACAAACCCTCCATATGATTGGAAGAGATAACCAACCGGGGGAGTACTTAATCTATAACAAGATTATGACTCTCCTAAGTCAAACTAAAGCTCATCCCAATGGAGAAAGACTTAACTTTTTTTTTCTTTGTTTAAGGGCAACACAACTAACTCTTAGCTGTCATCAAATATGGAAGTAATGTCCCATTCCCGCTCTTTTTGGGGTATTTTATTTATTTTTCTTTTTCATATTGAAAGCCTGAAAAATAATAAAATAATGCCTATAGTACAATGGATATAAAGAGTGTCGGTAAACATATGCACTAGTTCCTAGGATAGGAACAATCCTATGCCCAATGCAAGGTGGGCAAACTAGCATATGACACTCAGAGGAATGTTATGTCCATGGGCAAGGGTGTGAATTTGCAGATGCTAAGTGATTGCAAGGCTGATTTTGCAAAAGGACATGGTCAAAAATTTGGCTTATACATGAGTCGAAGTCAAGCCATCTTAAGGCCAAGATATTCAAATGGTCAATATGCAATGCAACAAAACAACTCAACAAAAAGGGAGCCTCTAGGGTATAAAGCTAGAAAGATAGCGAAGAAGAAGAAGAATGAAGCTTTGTCACAAAAGTCATGGCGGGATTAAAGAGGACTCCCGATCCTACACAAATTTGCAGCATGGGCGACATATGCTAGTGAGGATCTAACTAGGAAGCCCATGTAAAGGATGGATCTACCATCATATCATGATTTTATAAGTCAGCGAGTGAAAATGGTTTAATAATCATAACATGATGGCATCAATCATATGGCAAGAGTGAAACAGGAAGTGAATTTCCCTAACCTATATGCCATATCTGAATACAATACCTGCCATGACGGGTCAACGGTCATGGAATCAAAGCGGTAAAAGATCTTCTCGAAATTGTCAAATGGTCCTAAAAATAACCTTTCCTAGAACTTACAAGCCAAAAGGTCATAAAGTCTTGGACAAATTCAAAAAGTAAAAAAAAACTTTATACAAGTGGGTTTTGAAAAAAAATTGAATTTTGGGCATAAATAGACCCTTTGAACTCACATTTGGTTATTTGTGCATTGGTGAATTTGAGAAAAAGCTTTGAAGTAAAAAATCCCAAACTTCAATCTGGACCAATTCTCAACCGAATCAGCTCAAATTTTCTAGGTAATCCTCTCAAACATATTAGTAATCATTTTATTTATCAATTCAAGTATTTTTAAGTCAATTTCATCATAAGAATTAATTTTTTAGATTAACTCTCTGCGTATACGCAGGTTGGAAATATCCACACTGCTTATAGACACGAATGTGTGAAAATGAACCTCCTAGGGCTCAAAGAAACATCAATAGATTTTAACATTTAACAAATAATATGGAATGTTACTGTTATGAATATAATTCATAACAAATAGTATAAATACTAATAAATATAATTATTAATAGTCAAAAAGGATTATGTAAGTATTCATTAAGTTAGTGAAAGGGCATGTCTAAAAGACATGCCTATTCATGAAAGGCCACCTCCCTAGGTATATAAGCATGGCCTCATTGTAACATTCAATCATCACTTATACATTTTATATATAATAAATTATTATTACAAATACCTCTTGTGTATTTTACAATTAAGTCAACAAGCCTACAACTTCTTTGCTCCATTTGGTATCAGAGTGGCGATCTCCTCGCCTGGAAGAAAGCACCTACGCTAGTGCTGCTAGTTGCCTTCAGCTGTTACATGCAGTGCCTAGAAATCGCTGTCGCCCGATGTCTTCATCAATGTCGATGGTCGATTTCAACAAAAAGTTGATCGATCTTGAGAGTAAGATCAATAACTCCGATAAATTCACTAAAATATTAATCGATCTTGAGGATAAGTTTACAGGACATTCTGATGACATCAAAAAACTTCAAGACACGACAAATTAGATAGAAAGACAAATTTGGCAAAACCATAGCGAGTCCACAGACAATCATAACAAAGTAATGCAGAAGATAAATTCCATTTGGGACAAGATAAATCTGACACAAGAACCAATATTCTCGAATATTGGACATAGTCAATAGAACAATTCAGCTGATTCGGAAAATTCAGAAGATAATCATGAAGAATCACTACATTCTACAGAAGATCAAGTTATAAAAATTTCAGATTATGATGAAGATGATCTTAAAGATAAAGATGAACCTGCTAGCCAGGAATTTGTTGAAGTAGATGAAGTAATAGTGATGGCCTCGAAGGATGATTATGGTGATGAAGATGGCATCCATTTATTGGCTCAATTGGAGCTCATTCAAGACCAAGATCCTCTCATCGATGAAGTGAGCTTTGTGCAT
>JAXQQM020073545.1:0-50000 GCA_034641835.2 Pinus albicaulis | reverse complement strand
TGTAAGTAGTCATTAAGTTAGTGAAAGGGCATGTCTAAAAGACATGCCTATTCATGAAAGGCCACCTGCCTAGGTATATAAGCAGGGCCTCATTGTAACATTCAATCATCACTTACACATTTTATATATGATAAATTATTATTACAAATACCTCTTGTGGATTTTACAATTAAGTCAACAAGCTGACAACTTTGTTGCTCCAGTTACAAATGTCGAAACTTTGGACACATAGCCAGAGACTCCATACTTGAAAATCCTCCAGAACAATATTTGAAGCCACAGAACGAACGAACATGGAATAAGAATAAGACTGATAATTGTGCTCTCACTCTTAAGGCTCAAAACAAAAAATATGTGTGATATGTTGATAGCGGTTGTTCAATGCATATGACTGGAGATAGAAAGAAATTTGTATCTTTGAAAGAGAAGAAGTATGGAACCGTATCCTTTGTAAATGATGGATCTTCAAATGTTATAGGATCAGGTACCATCACTCTTGGAAGCAAAGATGTTCTACCCAAGAATGTTCTACTGGTTGAAAACATGAATCAAAATTTGCTCAGTGTTGGAAAAATGTGTAATCAAGGACACACAATGCTATTCAACTCCACAAAATGTGAAATTAGGAAAGGCAAGTATGGAAAAATTGTGGCTACAGCAAGTCGAGATCCAAACGACATATATGTTATTGATGAAGCAACTAAAGCATGTCTACTAGCTAAAGAAGATGAAAGCTAGTTATGGCACAAACAAATGGGTCACATAAACTTTGACAATATTGTTAGGATAAGCAAAAAGGAAGCAGTATGAGAAATGTCGAAAATCTAAAAACCTTCCAACACACTATGTGAGGCCTGCTGGCATAGAAAGTAGACAAAAGTCGAATTTAAAACAAAAAAACACTTTGCATCATATCCATTGGAATTGATACATATTGATCTATGTGGTCCTGTGAGAAAAAAAGACATAGATGGAGAATTATATTTCATGTTAATGATAGATGACTATACCATGATGACAGTCGTCAGTTTCCTAAAGAAAAAATCTGAACCATTTGAGTGTTTTAAGATCTACAAGGAGTTGGTCGAAAATGAAACTGATTTGAAAATAAAATGTCTAAGATCAGATAATGGCAGATAATTTACTTCCAAATTATTTCAGCAATACTATGACGAAAATGGAATAAAAAGAAAATTTTCAACAGCACAAACACCTCAGCAAAATGGAGTTGTTGAAAGAAAGAACAGAACTGTACAGGAAATGTCAAAATTGGATGAAAAAATCTGGGTTCAAGCAATTTATACGGCAGTCTTCATTATCAACCGAAGTCTTCTTAGAAATAATTGCAATAAGGCCCCATATGAATTATGGAAAGGAAAACCAACTAATGTAAAATATTTCAGAATCTTCAAAGGAAAATGTTATATCAAAAGAGAAGATCAAAAGTCGGGTAAGTTGGAATCACGTGTTGACGAAGGTATCTTTTTTGGTTACTCACGCAAAAGAAAGGCCTATAAATGCTATAATCTAAGGCGAAAAAAGATAGTGGAGATCATAAATGTTACATTTGACGAATATGGTGTTCTAAGGAATAATGATGAGGATCTAGAATCTTTGAAACTTGAGACAGAGGCTGAAAAAGACATATAGAAAATTCTAGAACAAGAAGCAACTATCAACTAGGAAGAAGTAAATAATGATCATCAAGATATACTAGAACAACAACAAGAAGCTCCCTCAAAGAGAACAAAAGAATGGATTCAAAAGAAACATCCATCAAATCAAATCATTTGTTATATAAATGAAGTTCAAAAGCTTTGTTCATCACAACAAGCTCACATTTCTTTTCTAGCAACCTTTGAGCCTAGTAGTTTTGAGGAAGCCAGCTAGAATGAACATTGGGTAGCAGCTATGAATGAATAATTAGATCAAATCGAGAAGAATAACAGCTGGGAATTAGTTCCATAACCAGAAGATAAAAATTTCATTGGGACTAAATGGGTGTTCAAGAACAAATTGAATGAAGATGGACAGGGTTACAGAAACAAAGCAATATTGGTTTGCAAAGGATATGCACAAGTGGAAGGAATTGATTTCGATGAAGCATTTGCACTAGTTTCCAAAATGGAATCCATCCTAATGTTTCTTGCCTATGCATGTTCAAGAAAAATCAAAGTCTACCAAATGGATGTTAATTCAGCATTTATGAATGGGGAATTAGAAGAAGAACTTTACATCGAACAACCTGAAGGTTTTCTACTATCAGAAAAATAAGACTATGTTTGCAGGTTATAGAAGGCTCTATATGGTCTCAAGTAGGCTCCCAGAGCATGGTATGCTCGTCTTGATTGATATCTACATCAACAAGGGTTCAAGAAAGGTACTGTAGATAGAAATATTTATGTACAAATAGATAAAGATAGTTTAACAATCGTTGAGGTATATGTGGATGATATAATATTTGGTAGCAAGGATGATCGACTAAGTAAGTACTTTGCTACAAAGATGCAAAGTGAGTTCAAGATGTCCTTACTTGGTGAGCTGGCATACTTATTAGGGCTTCAAATATCTCAGCAAGAGAAAGGAATATTTATATGTCAAGCCAAGTACATCAAGGAAATGCTCAAGGAATTCAAAATGGAAGATTACAAACCCATCCTTACTCTGATGGTAACAGGTTGAAAATTTAGCATAGACGACTCATCTAAGGATGTGGATTAGAGGTTGTACATATCTATGATTGGTAGTCTTTTATATGTAATAGCCTCCCGGCCAGATGTTATGCAAGTAGTTGGACAAGTAGCAAGATTCCAAGCAGCACCAAAAGGATCACATATTATTTTTGTCAAAATAATTCTTCGATATCTAAAGGGCACAACAGAATATGGCTTGTGGTATCCCAAGGGTAACAGTCTCATTATTCAAGCCTTTAAAGATGCAGATTAGGCAGGAAGCATTGATTATCATAAGAGTACTAGTGGAGCAACATTCTATCTAGGTGGTTGTCTCGTATCATGGTTGAGCAAAAATAAAACCTCAATCTCGTTATCTACAACGGAAGTAGAATACATTGCAGTGACAGCTTGTTGTACTCAAGTCCTTTGGATGAAACAAAATTTGGAATATCTTCAAGTATAATTCAGTGAGCATATTCCCATCTTCTATGATAACACTAGTGCCATCATCATTTCCAAGAATCTTGTCATACATTCAAAAACAAAACACATTCCGATCAAATATCATTTTGTTAGAGAACAAGTCGCTGAAAAGAATATCAAACTTGAATGTGTTGGTACAAAAGAACAAATCGTTGATATCTTCACTAAACCTTTACCTCATGAAGAATTTGAATAGTTGTGCCAGAAGCTTGGGATTCTCCCAAGTTCTCATTATATTTTCTTATTCAAAATGTAAAGGCGGAGTGGAAATGTGTACAGGTCCACGAGATGGTTGTGTGTCGGGGGGAGTTACCCTTTTCCATTGATTTCAAAGGGGGAGATAATGTTGTAGGAAGAGGTTTCATGATCGCAGGGGGAGCACTTGTGTTGCCATCAATGCCAAAGGGGGAGATTGTTGATCAATGGTTGTCATTGATGTCAACCCAAGCAGCACCAAGGGATACCCCGATCTTGCATGGGAATTTTGACCAACCAAATTACTATATTCTGTGTCAAGGATATTTTTTGTGGTTTCTACTTTTTGAGATATTTCCATTGATATATTTCTTGCCACAAAATTCTTCACGGTTTGAGAGATATTCATGTTTGAAGTTAGTAACCCCAGTTAGTGGGCCAAAACCCCATGGGGTTGTGGCATGACACTAATAATTGGTTGTGGTAATTGAAAATACAATAATTAATAATTTTTAAGCTCCTAAAATCTCTCCCACGTTCACTTGTTGAAGACCCTCTCAACCTAAGCATTTATATAAATTGTGATCCTCATATGCTCCTCATGTATGGATTTCGCTACTTGAAACAGTTCATTGTGGAATTTTCGCTAATAAAAAAATTCTACAAAGGTTCAGAAGCTGAAATTTTTATGAAGCAAAGCCGAAATTCTAATCAAGCGCATGTAAAACGTTCAGATCATGGTGCGCAATATTTTCGGAGATATGATCTTTTGAAGTTAGGGTTTTTGCAGGCTCTTGAACTTCATCTCAAAGAGGTGACCTTGGGAAAATCATCATAACTCTCTCTCTGAGTATCGGATTGGAATTTTGTAAAAATTATTGGATAGTGCACAGACTGTAGTTTTCTATGTATCAATTTCATAGCTGAATGAGGAAACAATGACATGTGGCACGTCGTACAAGTTTAATCTATTGAACCAGTCGATAATTAGGTCATTGTGAGAGATTGGGCATAAATTTGTCTCGAAGAATCCAAATTGGATCAGACTTGTGGAATTGGAAATAATATTCAGAGGAATACTACATAATCGAAAATCACATATTAGGGATTTGAAATAACATAGATACACTAGATTCAATATTGAGCTCCTAAAAGGCAAGAAAATGCTATATCATGTGTTGTTAAGGGCTGCAAAGGACCAGAATTTCTAGGGCAGCAAAGAAAAGCAAGGTGCAACAGAGGTAAGCTCTAGGTAAGTATATTTTGTATATGCATCTTCATCTCTTAATTGCATTAGGTTCTTTGTATTCTATTTTTTTTTTTTTTTAGCACTGACATATGCTCTGCAGGATGAGGTAAGTTTTGCTATTATCATGTCATGGGTATTTCCTTGAAAAAAATTTGCAGGTATTATATATTCATCAAGATTAGACTCAATGCATGATCTAATGTTCTGAAGAGTGAGAAAGGGTAGCATGACAAGAGCAGCGATCAAGGTGCAGAACAACAGCAAGAAGTTCACCACATGAAGTCTTCACATAGGCAACACTGCATACAGTCATTGTAAAGGTATCATTGTACTAAGTCATTGTAAAAGCATCATTGTAAAAATTTTACAAGTGTTTATCTGCCAAGAATTGAAGAGGCGGTGTCAAGAGGTCTAGGATCATCATTAGGTATTTGTGTCATAGTTGGGGTCATGGTCTAGTGTGTCTTCTTCTTCTACATCATTCTATATCATTGTAAAGTGGACCATTTTCCCTGGTACGGGAGTCCATTCTTCTTGTATTCTTATATAGGGTGGTAGGGTGGTGCTAGTGTGAGTTGTAGCTCATTTGGTGTTGGGGCATTCGTTTAGTTGACTACTGAAGAATCTCGAGCATTGGAGCATCCATCCAGTGGGAGCTAGAGAAGAATGTTTTTCTAGATTCTAGGAATTTGGAGCTTTCTTTTCAATTGGAGTTGAATATTAAAGAATTATTAGAAAATTATTCAGGTGGTTTTTGTCCCAGAGGGGGTTTCCACCTTAAAAACTGTGTGCATTTGTGTTCCTTTTGTTTACTATTATCATTGTACAAACACTCATAATAATTGAAGATTAAATAATGATCTGAAAGATTAATAATAATACTAATTGAAAGGAATATTGATTCACCACCCCCCCCCCTCTCAGTATTTCCAACAACTTTCTTGAATGAGTTGATCTTTTGAATGATATAAGAGATCTTACTTGAAGTAGCTAGATAGTCTTACTTGCAAACTGATTTGACTTTCCAACTCAAACTTTGATCTTTGCTTCTTCAAGTGTCTTTGTTGACAAGAAACCCTTGTGTTCAGCACCTTAGTTCTGATACCATGTTGAGAATTTGGAGGGCTGGTGATTAATACAAATTCTCTTCTTGATAATTACTTGTGAGATGACTTGTGTTACTTATGTCTTCTCATATTCTAGGTTAGTTAATCTTTCATCAAGTCAATTATCAAAATGCACAAGACACAAAATTTAGGCTCCTAGAGCCAGGGTAAATCCTCTCCCTTTTGGAGAGGAAAACTCGCAAATAATTCTTCTTATATATCTTCAAATGACAAGTACCATGACCAAGACTCATACCTTTGACCTAGATATGCTTCCAAGACCTTGATCCAGGTTCTTCGACCTTAATTCTTTTCTTCACCAATTTTCTTAGTTCTGCATCAACACTAGAGACCTTGATCTTTATCTTGCATATGCTTGTAGTTGAATTTCTTGAATTGTAGGAAGGTAAATCCTAGATTTACCTTCCTCACTATTATTGCTTCTTCTCCTTATTATCACTGTCTCAACTTCTGCAAATTATGTCTTCAAATCAACTTCCCTTAACAATAATGTATCCGCAACTTATCCTTTCTTTATGGTCCTAGGTAGGAGCTGAAGTTACTTAGGTAAGTCCGCACTTGAACCATTCACTAATATTCTTAAGTTTGCTCTTTAAACTTAGATATAATCACATTGTACCCTTCCTGCACTAATCCGAAATCTTTTTGCAACTATCTGCAGTTCTGTACCTTGATATCTATAATATTGTACTTTACTATCCACAAACTGTACCTTATTATCCACAGTTTGTCCCTTGTTCTTCTATACAATCTCCTTCCCGTATTCTGTAATCTTCTTCCTTCACTTCGTAATCTTATTCCTTCACTTTGTAATCTTCTTCCTGCACTTCTTGTTTCAGATCTGCAATTATTTTCTTTTTTCTGCGCAGTTCAACTGGGTATTTATAATTGTTGCAGTCAGTTAATAAGCAGACCTGCCAACCGACTTTAACACAATTTGTAGGCTAACTTGAGGTGTAATTTCTTCAGCATCTCATGAGTTATTTCTTCAACATCGTTGAAGGTTGTCTTCACAATATTTTGGAGCATGTATTCAACATTATATGAGGGCTATTGAGAGCTTATTCACAAGGTATTTGGAGCATAATCATCTAAACTAAATCCTTCATGTATATGACACTTAATTATAGAAGAAGACACAAACCTAGAAGACATCAAGAAGAAGTCCATAACCTATATAATAAAATCTTGTTCATGAAACCCATGAAACAAGTACAACAAAAATACATTTTATTATCATTGTCTTCTTCTTTACATAATTACATAGTCAGCATGAAGACCGATCCTAGTTGCACTTTCAACGGTATTCCGTGTTTTTCTATGAATGTAAAGTGTGGCTTTTGGTAGTGCCGACCATTTGGTGTTTCTTGTTTATTTGGAAATTGTTGTTTTTGTGTTATTGTTCCTTTGGAGGCTCGAGGAGGTAGTGTAGGCAGCATTGCACCTGGGAGTGGTGGTGGTTCTGTGTGTGGCACTCCTTCATCGGATTTTGGGCCTACAATTGGGTTGTTCTGCTCTTAAGTGTGAGGTTTCCTGTGTGTTCAGGGGTGAAGGGAGTAAGTTTCTTGGAGGTTGTCTTGGTTTCTCGTTGTTGGTGCAGTTTGGGGGGCATTCCTCGAAGTGCATTGGGAAATTTAGAGTTTCGTTCGACCCTCCTATTTTTGAATTTTCAAATTTGTAGTGATTTTCTATGTCACAAAACCTAGGGTGGAACGACTGGTGGGGTGGTAGAAGTATTGCAGTCTTGCAACTTTGTTTAATGGAGGGATGTGTGAGTTATTAGCCCCGCCTTGGCGACTGGTGGTTTCATATTTGGGTGAGGCGGGCCTGGTGGATTGGAGTCGGGCGAGCCTGTAAGGCTGGCAATGGTATCTGCATTCATGTCTTCTACATTGCGAGTGACGTTGTTGGTCCATCAATTATGCGCCCAATTCTGAGGAGAGGGTGGTCCTCCTTCCCAACAAAGCCTGGATTGGCTGGAAAAGGGGCCTCGAAAACTCAATTATAGTCTATGTACCTAGGGGTGGAGGCATCAGAGGCTCATCAGGGTGGTAAGATGACGGGGTGCTTTCAGTGGATGGTGGCTAGTGTGCAAGTTGGTCATAGGAGTGGCGGCTCGACGACGAGTCACGGGGGTCGATTGTTGCAACCACAACCGAGAAGCAGAGTGAGGTGTTGTGGTGGCACATAACGATGAGGGTCTACAGGGTGCTTGGTACCTGGTTTGAGGTAAATTCAACATTATTGTTTAGAGAATTGTTGTGAGTTGATACAATCCCTGTTGGCACAATTGGAAACAAAAGAACGAATTTGATAGGAGGAACGTGTTGAACTAGTAGCTACCTTGGACAAAATGCACTAATTTCAGTGCCATGTTAAAGAACGAGTTATGGTGGTATGGAATGGATATAACCTACTATCGTAGAAGGTGGAGAAGTTGGAGTCCTGGATGGCTCACTTCGAAGAGAATTTCCAATGCTCTTTCTGTCCTCCACCTCCTCCTGGGACAACCCCAAAAAACCCAGCCTCGATCACGTCATATGGCTAGCATGACTACATGTGTTCTCTTTGTGTTGCTTGTATTCTGGTGCCTTTTTCCTTCTCGGTTATGGATGATGACCTTAGTCTCCTTTCGGTTTTTTTTGTCATATGCTGCAAACGATGGTCAACAAACCTGGTCGGGGTGAGATAACTTGTTTTTTGTTGCTACTCCTAATGTACATCCTTTCTGAATAATGAATAGAATTTTGACTTGCAAATATATATATATATATATAATTACAAACATGAATACAAAAATGTAGAGTTGTTGCAAACAATTTTGTCTCAACAATCATTAGCTGGAAAATATCCTCTTTTTTCGTGCTAGTGCAATCTCATTTGCCTCAAGATTGGTTTGACTCATCCTTCCAACAAATTCTCTGCCAAAAACAAATAAGAAACCGATTAAATTTGCACACCAAGATTGAAATTACAAAATTGCGAAAAAAAATTCATAAAATGAAATATAATTAAATAAATAATATAAAAAGAATTTTGTGTTTCCCATTCATCTCTGTAAAAACCTCTTTGGCCCAAGAAGGAAATCTCCAAACCAATTTTCAAAAGCATGAGTTATTGGAAAATGAAAAATCTTCAAAATATATTCAAATATTGATTTTCTTGTTACAATTTAGTAGCTTCCACTTCTGTTAAATTTTAGGCCTGGTAAATTCTTAGATTTGTTTAATTTAATGTCTTTATATTGTTCTCCATGATTTTAGCTTTCCAACAAGTCATTTTGGATGTCATTTAGTTGAGTAAAACTCAAACATTTAAGTGTCAAAATTGTCAAATTACTGAAAAATCACTATCATAGAAAATTTGTTAAAATTCTTGGCAATTTATCATCAATGTTTTTTGTTATTTAAAATTTTCAATAAAATATATATAAAATAAAATTTTAATTAAATTATTTAATATTTAAAATAAATAAATTAAAAATAATAAATACAACTTTATAAAACACAAATGAAAATATGGGAGAGCATTTAATTCATAATGAAATGAAATTTTAATGTCCATGAGACTAAACATAGTCTATGGGACTATGACTTCCCTGTTTTTCACCTTTTTCATTTCAGTCCTTTTCTTATTCAAATTGATGATGAGTTGGCCCAACCTCCCAATAATCCCATCGCTGAAAAGACAATGCCAAGAAATTGATGTTGACATAATCCCATAACTTTCTTTGATGTCTTTCAACGCATCACATTCCAAAATGAATTTTTTTTTCTGATTCTAGTGCCCCAAAAGTGCAAAATGTACACATTAATTCTTCCCAAGGTTCTTTAGGCCTTTTCCACCATCTTGTTTCACACCAAAGTTGATGCGAGTTGTTCCTTAATTGAGCAATAAGAACCGTTTCCCTCCACGGAATGTTAGCTCCAATGTACTCTTTTTTTTAGAACTTTAAAAGTTTGATTTTGAAAGGATATACGTACATACACCATGGTGAGGAGGAGACATGGGAGGGGGGTCATGTGGATGGAGTGGGACCCCTTCCCAATACTTGAAAAAAAATGAAGGCTTTCCCATAATTAATATAATAGCTCCTCCCATTACAACTTTTTAACTCCTCTTATGTCATCCTGGGATGGGATCCTGGGGTATGATTTTTGAATAGTTTTGAATTTTGAATGGGATGATTTTTTTTTTATATAGAGGGAAAATGATCATAATTTAGTTTTCAAATCCGCAGTTAGGACAACGATTTTTGTCCATTATCCACGAATTTGGGCTGACTTATCACCGTTATTCAAGGAAAATCACACCACTTGGAATGACCTGTTGGTGGTCCATAATGGGGAAAACTTTCACTACTTCCACATGCATCAGGATCTTGGGTTGTTAACCTATTTTCTTACATTGAAGGAATACAAACTCTTAACCAGACATAAGTAGTTTGAGGGAATACTCCAGACCCATCGAAAAATATGATGTGATAAATATGTTTTATTTTAGTGTGTGTGTGTGTGTGTGTGTGTGTGTGTGTGTGTGTGTGTGTGTGTGTATATAAGTTTACGGTTGTTTTGTAGATTAACCAAATATAAATTAAATAATAATTAATCAAATTTTAATTAAATATTACAAATTAATTTTTAAAAATTAATTGAGCTAGTTAATAAAAATAATTAAATAATTTATTAATTACTTATATTACATATTTATATTAGTTAAATTTATAAAATCAAAATACATTTTTTACATAGTTAAGTCTAAAGGGTGAAAATCAATCGAACTTTGAATAAACATCATTTTCAAACCGTAAGTCCAAATTCAGTGAAAATTGATTCATTGGGAAGTTGTTGGGAAACCACACACAATGAAATGATCAAATTGGAAAACCGAGAAAAGTGAAAATCACACAAAATTAACAAAATCAAAGCATGAAAGGAGTGATATCACCAAAATTTATAAAGAGGTTCCTCATAATAAGTATGAAAAATTACAGGGGTGTTGTGGCCACAATATGAGCTTATCCCTAGGTCAAGTACATAGGCCTGATTAGGAAGAGTGGTTTGGTGGACCATCATACCCCTTCTGTAAATTACTTTGGCATGATTAAAGATGTTATCATTGTGTCAAGTACTCTTACATGATTAAGGAAAATGGTCTGGATAGGACATACTCCATGTGTCAGTTGACCACTGGATAGAGTATAGTCCTAAAGGTTGTAGCTTCTTAGAATCATGCTCTAATCTCTTTCTAGAGTGAGCTTGTTTTGACATCATCCTATGATCTCTTTATAGAGTGAGATTTTTTTCGTATCATGCTCTCATCTCTTTCTAGAGTGAGATTTTTTGCTGATGCCTCTTGATAGATATCAGACAATGCATATGGTTCATATGTCAAGGGTATTGACTTGGTTATGGAAATGTGGTTGATGTTGATGATTATATTGATGATGATGCTTATCTTAATCTTGATGATCCTTCCTTATAGAATGGCAACTTGAGAACATATTGATAGTCATTATGAATACCTCCCTATTTAAGAGGGAGTGTTGAATTTTGTAACTATGGTCAATCTTCATAATGTATATTTTTATCATTGATAAAATTATTATCTGTCAAGCATGTTATTCATCTTCATTATTGTCAAAAGACAAATATGAAAGTCATGTTCTTCATGACCTTTGTAAAAGAAGATTTTGAATTTTCAATGTGTATTTTTGTCTCCACAAGTGACCAAGTTGGCCCTCCAAGCCATCATATCGGCCTACCCAAAGAAACACCCATTCGCGTCACTTAAAGGTTTTAATTATCTCATTCGATCTCCTTCCATGAACGCTTCAGATTATGATCATATTTTTTTTTTTTCTAAGCAAAGAAGACAAGGAGTATAAAGGCTGAAAACAGAAGGAAGAAACAAATTTTATCTGCCCTTGCTCTAGTAGACAGAGGTTGAGTTCTGGACGATTTTGCGGCATAATTTCTGTGGTATAGCACAAAGTCTAAGGCCTAGTTGTAGGCCAAATTTGGGCCCTATTGTAGACCTGAAACAGTGCTTGTTGCATAGATATTGTGGATAGATTTGAGGATACTTGTCTTAGAATATGTGTAGGGTTTGATTGGTTCTTGGTGGATGGTCATCTTGCTTCTATTTTATTCAAATTTTCTATGACATTGATGTCTCTTGTTGAATTGATTCTATAAGGAAGGATTGTTGGGTTTTTCCCTCGTGTAGCTTTTCCCATGGTTAACTATTTTGTTCTTTGTGTGGTTTTCCCTTCATGATCCTAATATCATATATTGTTGATGTATTTTCTATAATTTCTTAATGATGGAAAAATGAAGAATAAATAAGAAAGTGGAAAAGTCAAAATAATTAGAAGTAATTATCTATATAGAAGACACCATAAAAATCAACAAATTCAAAGGGTGTTTTGTGGAAAAGTACAATATTACTTTTTAAATTCAAGTAGTATGCATGAGTCATACATGCCGAGTTATTGATGTGTATCTATTAAATAACTAGAGTGAAAGAAATGTTGTGAAACCATTTAATGCTTAATATCAAATGTCCCTTTCATCAATTGAATTTTAGTTGGATATTTTAACCTAGTTCTTGGCTCGAGGAAAATAAATAGGGGTAGTATCAAATATAAGTAGCAACATCTAGCCTATTTATGTTACAAACAATGTGACATCTAAGAGGATTTATCAGGTAAAACTTTTTACTCGTGAAAAACTTGTTATAAACCCCATTTTTAGCACATCTCTCTAAGTAATATATTTCTAAATAAACCTCTTCCATTTCTAGTGAAACTTGGACATTTATTAAGACATCATTTTAGTTAATGTCTCCACTTTCAACATAACTTGCACATTTCTTCCAAAAACCATTTTAATTGTTTCCTTTATTTTCATAAACTTTGGTACATTTTTGAGAAATTTATTTGGTGTTGCCTATATTTTTTTACACACACACACAAAGAGGTGTGTGTGTGTGTGTGTGTGTGTGTGTGTTCTAAGGAAAACCTTTGGGATAAACAATTGGGCACTTCCCTATGGAGTGTATGCAATTCAAACCCATCAATTTTAATTATGACATGTGACCCAATTGGGACATTGACTGAAGTATGTAGTAAAGGAAAACAATTTTGAGGATCAACCTTGAGACCTCCATGAATCCCAAAGAATTCAACTACTTGAGATAGCCCACCATGGTTCTCTATTTACCTCCATATTTAATAAATTATTGAGACCAAAACCTTAGACTTTGTTAATTACTTCACACTTTATATATCTACAACTTCTTGTATTTTCCTCTCAGGCGTGACCTTACATCACTATCATTATGTTAGTGAATCTTGATTCTTTAGGCTTAATTGTGAATTTGTGAAGTTTATGTTGTCGTCTGGTGTTGTTGACCTCACATCTTCACTTCAATTCTTTCATCAAGCTCATGTAGGTTGATGCTGCTAGATAACCTCACAAGAAGAGTAGTTTGTATGATGTGAATTTTTCAATGTGCTTGTGTAGCACTGGATTAAATCTTAAATTCTTGCATATTTTTAGTCAATAATGAGCATCATGTGTGATATTTTTACACATTTTTAATGTTATATGTCATTGTAGAATCATTTTCATTCCCAATTTTAATTACATCATATGACACTGTTGTTATTTGAGCTCCTTCCATGATGACAAGATTTTCCCTCATATTTGTCCTATATATCACTATCTTTTGTAACATTTGGTAGGGTTTTTATGGAGAACACTATCCCATTATTCTTATTATTATAGAAAAGGAAGTATGTTGACTCTTGAGATTTCTCAATTTGGACTTAAGATTTTTGACCTGCCCTTTTCCATACCCCATTTCATTGCATTAAGAGACCCTTTCATGGAAAAAAATTTTCTACCCTAGAGATTGTACCTTAAACTCTAGTACCTTTGCATCCAAAATCTAAGGTCTACTTTATTCTTTTTCATATTTCTATTAGACATAATAGATTCTTGGGTTTACTAAATTGTCTTTATTGTTCCTAGATCATAATATCTCATCCTGTAATTATTTGCATCCCATACATACATTCACTGCAATATGGGACTAAGATATTTTGTTATTCCAAGTATTATGGATTTTTTGTTTTTGACATATATATGTTAATTTTTGAATTGCAATTTCATTAGGCTTTTTGATTGGGAGTTTCTTTTTATAATATTTTTATTGATGCTTTTTCTAAAGAGTTGTAATTATTTCTCCCAAACCCATGCCATTGTATCATATCCCAATATATTGTACTAGATTTCAAAAGAATTGCTAGTGCTAATATTGTAGTCATTTATTTGAAATGTTATTTCATTTTATATATATATGGGTGGCTACAATATTGGTTAAAACTTATTATATAATATAATACTTTCTACCCAATATTACATTGCTTGCAAATTGTCTTGAAATTTACATAGTGAAATTCTTGTCTTAATATTTGTATTTAGATTTGTGGATTTTACACCATTTAATCTAAATGTATCCTTTAGACTCATTCTTATTGTTTTATAGTACAATTATTGATATATGGGTTATCCTCTTCATCGAGGCCATGATTTAGTGCATGGGTTTCTAATGGTTGAATGAAGAAAGAATGGTATTCATATTTGACCTTTATATTATAATTTCTTTGTACTTTACTTTCTTCTAGGATAATGTCGTTTAATTTTAATCATCACCATTTTATGTGTGGTATAGTGCCATTCCCAATTGGCTTCAGATACATTGATCAATGTCAAAAGTGAATGGATTGATTGGGTTGATTTAGCTCTATTATGGTTACAAAACTTCAATGATTCGGCTTCTAAATTGCTTCCATATTTAGCCAATGCATTTCCATTATCAAAAACATTAAAATAATATATGATATCTTACAACATACCAACTTTAACATGAAAAATAAGTTTATAAAATCCATATCATTAATGATGGAAACATGATGTGATGTTAAGTTCCATGTGACAGAAAACTAATTTGGTTAAAATAGTGACTCGTGCTTCTTCCAAGTTGTATTTTATGAACACACATTTTATAATATTATGTGGTATCTAATTCTTTAGATTCTACTGGATGGATTTTAGTATCATGTTGTTTTTCAAACATAGGTCAAGGCATCTTGCAAATTTACAAAGCTAGATTTTATGCTATTGTACATGATTGTCTCTTTGATTCTTTGTAACATTTGTTGGATATTAACACATTTTATATACTCATTGGCTAATTGAAGATTTGAGCAAATGGTTATGAACTTGTATCCTTAAAATCATGGGTTGATCTATTTCACACATGTATTTGCTATTTAATTTTTATTCTTTTTGAATTAATATATGTCTTAGGGTGTTTGAAGTTTAAAAAACTACTCTCTTATTGGTGCTTTACAAATTTATAAATATAATATTGTATTTCTATGAAATCGATCACTAAATAACATCTCAACCCAAAATTTTCATCATACATTGGAGACTAATTTATATTGTTATGGTTCCTATCGTCCCAAATTCGTTGGGTCTTATTTAGAGACCATGGTATCATCTTTTAAATTTATTGGAAATGATGAATTCTCTTTGTTTGGTGATCGCCTTAAAGGCTTACAAGCTAGATATATTCATGTAAGTTTAATGTTTAAATATATTATCTTTTTTTTTTTTGTAATTTTGGGTGAGACTAGATCATCATCATTTCTAATATATCACCGCGATTGGGACGGGGAATTGAACTAGTGAATTCACATCAAGGAGTTCCTTAATAGAGAACCCAATCACCATCTATCCAAGACCCATTGGACTTAAATATATATATTTTAGTTTCTAATGTTTGTATTAAATTATTCTTTTCATCAAGATGGGATGCAAGAATGTGTTATTATTAGCTTTTGGCATGATAGCAGTTCTACGAAACTAAGCTATAAGGATGTAATGTGGGAATGCATCACATTTTAAGATAAAATGAATCCCATTTTCTTGTAATGTAATAAACTCTATATTAGTTTATTTTTCATCACTTGACTTTTCCATTATCTATTATTTATTAATGGTTAATTTGTGAGTGGTTTCCAATTTCTAGTTAAATTTTCACTTCAAAGGTACATTAATCTGTGGGACTTTGAATGCATACAATACCATTGTTGTATATTGATTTCAAATATTAAGTAATAAAATTAAAATCCAAATTGATTTTTTTTCATTAAAATAAAATAAAAATATTGAGTTGATTACTGAACATTAAGGAATCGCTTTCATTTTATATTCAATTTTAGAGTTTAATGGAAGAAAGTCCAAATGAATCATGAATGCATGATAACATGAGACCCCTTGCCCAAAGATAAGTGAGATCCCATTCAAATAATATCTAATAACTGAAATGACTTTTAAAAGTAAGTTGGACTCTATAAAATCATCCCATATATACAACAGAGTGGCCTGGGGCCATTACTTCAAAGGGTTGGGTTTTCTCTAACTATAAGATGGAGAGAGTGGGTGGGGAAATTAGTTCAAAGGGTTGGGTTTTTTCTAACTATAAGATGGCTAATTCAAAAGGGTTGGGTATATTAGATGGTATTTAACTAGTGTTGGAATAAGGAGAAATAGTGTAATCATTTCTTGCCTCAGAGAAAGTGCCATTAATAAAATATAATGATGATGTTAACAAGTTGAAAAAATATCACATTCAACATTCTAAAGCACCAATCTAACCAAATCCACCAATAATATTACCTATAATAAGATCATACTTTGAGTTTATAAGTGACTACACACATTAATTTATGAATGAAAAAGTGTTTGTTTGCCAATATCATATTTAAAGTGTGCATGTATCCTTATTGAATAAAGTTGTTATTTAAATTGATAAATCAAGTTTCCAAATAATATACACCCCTGAAGTTGAATATATTGGTTTTCTTAAAAATATATCTCACATTTATGCAAAACTTAAAGATATTAGAAAGTGATAAAGATATTTTGATATGTCCATCATCTTTAATTGTTACGGAAATATTTTTCAAAGGTTGGACAAGTGAAAAGCTTTGGATCATGTAATACATCGCAAGGAAGGGAATATTCAAAGAATGTGATGAAAAGGGAGATGCGAGAATTCTCTTTGAAATTTTAAAATATACACCGACTTAATAGTGGATGAAGATAACATGCAATCAAGATTTAGGGGGTTGAATCACACTTGGAGTAATCTATGAAAAAAATCAAGTCCAACAAGCCCAATCCTCTTCTGTCTATAAAACTACATAGTGATGAGATAAGACAAACCCAACAAATATGCAAACATATCTCATAATTAGACTATTTTCCCTAAAATGAATGAGTTCCCATTCAAAATTGGCATGCCTTACATCAGTAGGTTGTGGACATTGTAAAATCTACCAATCATTTAGTAGAGTGTGTGGGGGCATTAATTGAAATGGTTGGGTTTCTATAACTACAAGATGGAATAATCAAGGGGGTTGGATATATTAGGTGGTGTTTAACTAGTGTTAAAATAAGGAGAAATTATGTAATGATATTTTCACCTCAAACAAGGTGTCATTAATAAAACATCATGATGCTGTTGAAAATTTGAGAACCTAAACCTTCAATTTCTAACACACCAATCTCAACCAAATCCACCAACAAAATGACTTACACCTAGATCATATTTTGAATATAAAGGTTTATGTTTGCCAATGACATTCCATTTAAGGTGTGTAAGTATCCTTATTGAATGAATCAATACATAATTTGGTCAACCAATATCCCAAAGGATATATACCCCTTAGTTATGAGAAGTTGAGAATAACAACTTTGTCAAAATAGATTTTTAGCATTTATGTAAAACTTCATGATAATAGAACAAGATAAACACATTCTAAGATGCCCATTATCTTTAATTGTTGGAAAAACAATTTTTCATAGACCACTCATTAATATATTGGTTTCTAATTCATGAGGGGTCATGTTTTTAGTACCTTGATCATATGAAGAGATTGTAACTAATAATGTGTAGTGGAAATTCTATAATACATTGTCAAACTATAGATTTAGTGTGGTACTTGAGCCTTATTAGATGGGGGATGTGTCACAACACTCTTTATTGGGTTGCTTTCTTATTCAGACCTAAATGGATTCATAAGGAACCATTCAATTATGAGCAGAGTGGTATAGCAGTCATCAACAAGTGGCATGATTGAATTTCCATAGGAGCAGAGTGTGGTAGCAGAGATCTAAGTGTCACATTGCATTAATGATTTGTCGTATAATGGAATTATAATTAGGCATATAAAATTGTGTTTGTAATATGGAGACATGCCTCTTTTATTTGTCAAATGTTTATTTGTTTTCTTTTAGTAATCTAAAATTCATGGTTATATCTTGTATTTTGAAGTTGTTAAAAAATATCATTGTGGAATTTTCTTTTATTAAAATTTTAATCTTAATGATCTCATTTGCATTTTGATATGTATATGGCTGGTTAATGGACATGTAAGAGAAATTAGGGTGATTTTGTATCCATATATTGAGTAAAGTGCAATCATATTACCTTAGAAAGGGCACACAATTTAATGCACATTCACAAAAATATTTGTTTTATATTAGGTACTATGTACATCATTTTGTTGGGTCCTTAAGGATGTGGCAGTATGGTTGTTGGAAAGGCCATAATGATATACTTCTTTGAAGGTGTTGCAAGAGATGCATGAAAAATGCTAAATCCTAAAAGGCATAATTCCAATGTTAAAAGTAATATATCATCCCATGTCGATCTATGTATTGGAATTAGATCTTTCTCTCTATGACAGGTAGCTGAACTTGAAGAAATGGAATCATGAACTTAGTCACTAGTATATTTATGACCCAATTTATGGTTTTTGATAACAAAAATATTGATACTTTCACTCTACAATGAAATATTTTCATTATAAATATGTAGGGTGGCTTCATTTTTCTCAATATCTTTATGTTATACAATGAAAAACATTCATTGTAGCTCTGAATGAGGGAGGATGGTTTGAATTTTGTCCAATTTTTCCATAAATTATTGTGAATATGATAACTATTTGTGGAAGTAAATTTTGATAGTTTGCATTTTTTTTTCCAGAGAAAAAAAATAAAAAAAAATTTGAACTTTCTATTAAAAATAGATAGTCTCAGAGCATATGCGCAGCATTTCAGTGCAGTTCCATTCTCCTTTGTGTGAAGAGGAATCAACTACTCTGCAAGACCTGGGGTAATGCCAAGCAGCCATAAAAAACCAAAAATATCTGTCTAGAACCAAAGCATCTCCTTTTGTTCATCATCCCCCGGATTTTAGGCTGAAACAGAGATGAAAAAACAAAAAGGTGATAAATGCCAAGGCGAAGCTCAACGCTTCTTTTATCAAAAAAGGGATTGGCAGTAGACACTATCCCAGTCACCTATCAGTAGAATATAACCAAAAAGGGGACCCATAACCTCCTTACATAAGGAAAACAGTTCTGAGCCCACCGAAGTAGTGTTATAGAGTTTTAACAGCAAATATGTACATAGCATAAATACAAAATAGCAGAGTCAAACAAAAACCGGCTGTTTCCTTGCATGAAAAACTCCATTCACCAACTCAGTTACTGTCCAGGACCCCAAATCTTACTGAGAACCTTCTTTGGATAAGTGATAGTTTGCATTATTTGAGCATATAAAAATAATATTAATCTAAGGTCATGTCCTACCTAGACACTAATAGATGTATTACATACCCTTATTTCTAGGATAAGAGACCTCATTTCACATTTTTGGTAGCATAGAATGACATAATGACTCAATACATAGTAACATATGTTACATTCAAAATCAACCAGTAAAAAAAAAATATAACATTCAATAAAAAATCTATGAAAACATAGGTTTCTTTCTTAACGAGCATAGTTTATACTTCACACTTCACAAGCAATTTGTTAGAAGTTTCATAAATGGATTGAAGGTTATTCGTTCATTCTTGTATATGCTAGTCAAGATAAGAGTTGAAGATGACCTAGGTATGCTCTTCATTCCATATACCAAAATACCAAATGTGAAATATGGAAATTTGAAGTGATGTGAAGTAATTAAACCAAGTTAGATAAGGCATGCTACCTTGCAGTGCATGTGTGGAACAATTCTTCCATTGTCTTATATTTTGATCTCACATACTAGCTATTATCAATAATAGTTTTTGAAGATTACTTATCAGTTAACCTTTTCCTTGCATCATCATGCACCAATTTTTGCAACATGATTTAGTTATTTTTTTTGGCTAACACAACTCCTAGTTTGTTGCATCAAGTCTGCAATGCTTAAGTCAACTCTTTTAACACTCTTTGTTAGTATCATATGAGTTAAGATAATTTTGAGCTTGAATAATGCGATTTAATTGAAATAATTTTCTCCTTTTATCTAAGTTTATATGCGATTTCAAATTGGATACACTTCCCTTATGTATGAGAATAATATTAAATAATTTATGATTTCATTTACTTGGGGTTGAGATATATAGACTGAAATACTCTAGGGTTTCCCATGATTTCATTCCAAAGAATATATATATACATATATATATATATAATGAAGCTTCAATGCATATAACCTATGAAGCGTTGGTACTTCATTTATACAAAGTAAGCACCAGTGCATATTATGGATGTATAAAATTAAGTATGTATATTATTTTCCACATTATAAGTTGTTTTAATGGTAATGATAATAATCACATTAGTGGTAATGACATTGTTGAAAGAATCAATGTCTTTCTTTTCATCAAGAGCATTTATTTTTTATTGCAATGGATTTCAGTGTGTATAATACTCATTTCTTACTAATGTATTAGTAGATATGAACAACATTGTTGAATTCAAATAAATACAATCTGACAATTGTTATAAACCTAATTCATAGGGTTTTAATTAAGAATATGAAGAGTAATCATAAGTCCAAGAGACTCCTTTAAAGATGAATCTAAATGTCATAAGATCATGTATTTATGTGTACTAGTCAATCAAATTTATCTCCAGTGGTTAGGAGGAAAGTTTGTTTTTATCCCCATCTAGGTTCATTTCTCGCAAAGTGACATGATAAGCTCATATTGAATATATTTTTGTAATGCCTTATCGTTGAATGACTTTGATCCATGAAGAATATATTACCCTTACTTATGGGCTATAGAGTGGGATAGTATCTCACGCATTTTCTACAATTTAGCAATGATATAATAGAAACAAGTTTGTGAGCCACAAGTTTTGTGGCCTTCCTTGACATTAGTGCTACTTATTACATAGCTTAAGTAATTTTTAAGGGTCATCACTAGTATCATAGTTTCTTTATATATTTTTTGTATTTCATTCCCTCATTGGGTATATCATGTCTCTCTCACATCCATTTCCATACTATGGTCCAAATGATCCAAGATTTTCTCCATTTGCACATGATCATTCTAGACTCCTTATTTCCCTCATTGAAATAAACCCTTTGCAACTCATTCAATGCATCTCTTTTCTCATCATGTCATTAGGGTAAGGTTTTGATGCCATATTTTACTTCATGAAGTGTGATCAATGACCTTTTTGCAACTCCTCTCCATCACATTTATCTGTGACATTAGAAGAAGCATATTCCATTAGGATCCCCGTTGCATTTTTGCTATTTTCTAAAGTAATGATGCAATAGTTTTGAGTATTTTATTTGATAGCTAAAAATTTCATTTTTGTGCATGTGTGATTGTCATTGATGGGAAACAAGATGAGCCAAGGAAAGAAAACATGACATTAGGTCAGAAAAAAAATGAGATTCCCACCCCACAATTTGTAGCAACAAATTACATTGTGTGACTTCTATATGGATATTTGGTATTCACAATCATTAGTTGTTTGACATCCATCTGCAACCACCACACTATTTTTTCTTGTCTACAAAATCTATAAAAAATATGTTACTTGAGAAACACACAATATCGTTGTAATATCCCATCTATCACTTACCCTCTTATTCTATATATTTTTTCTCACCAAGTTCTTGAATTGTGATTAGTCGCGCAACAAACGATCTAAGACATCTTTGCCTCATCTCCACACATTAATTGTTAGACATCCAAAGCTACTACAAGAGAACCTCATGGATGAGGGATTCTTTGATTTTGTCAGGAGCTCCCCTCATATCCATCATATTCTATTATGTTGTGTTTCTAATTTATTTAAAATTGATTGACTTGATTACCATACATCTATCCAATTGCAAAAAATATGACAGGTGATGCCCTCAACACACTCTCAAACAAATCATTGGCATCCACAGAATTTTTTCTATTCCTTCTCTGAGATTACTAGCGAAGGCCATTACAATATCTTCATTAGATCAAATAGCATTAGATTTATTATTCTCGATTAGAATAAGATTGCATAGAAACAAAGCACAAACAATGTAAACTTCCAAGATGTCTTGATACTCAAAGGCGATATATTTTGTCTCCCTATTTTTATTAAATATAAATACTAAGAGCTTCAATTTTGTCTGTTTGGAATATAAAATTGTGATTAAGAAATAATAACTACATAAAATATTATAACCTCTTAGTAACAGTAGTTCTTACCAATTTTGATATAGTTTTGTGTTGGATTATTCCCACATTCATCTATTGTTGATCAACCTCAAGTAATTACTAGAAAGTGAGGAAAATATGTTGTAGGATTTCTTGTTGCTTCAAGTATACCTATTCTAAGGCTTTATATTGTCATCCTTGCATATTGGTTGATCATGAAACTACTCATTTACTTCCATTTCAAAATGAATAGTTGAATTGTATCATAAATGTGTGCATTTTTAGTAGAATTCAACACCCTTTTATTTGTTGAGCTTGAATTGAGAAAATGGTTCAAATTGATGAAGAATTAGAGTTACTAGATACTCTATTACTCTCTATTATCAACAATATGGTCATATTTGAGAAAGCAACTCTTATTCATGTTCTAACCGATTTACAAGATTTATAGGACAAAATTTAATTTCTCCATCTTGAATCACAAAAACAACAAGATGAGTCACAATAAAAATAAAAATAAAATCAACATTTTGAATTAATCCCTGTTCAAAAAAATTCTCTTTTTGGGTTTGAGAATGATTACTATAAAAAACCAACACATAATAAAATCAATGATGCCCCTTCAAAGGTAGTTTTAAATGAATTTGAATAAGTTCTACCTGCAATTCCCAAGCCAATCATTATACCTTGGGAAGAAATCATCATCAATAAGCATAGAACCGGTCTTGGATGTGAAAGGGAAGTGGCCTTTCACATTCCAAACTATTATTAACCAATTAAGTTCCAAAGTATTTGGTTCCCTTAAGAAAATTCATCTTCACATGATTCAATTTAATATTAGATTCATAATTTCCAACATTATGATTGAGTTGGCCACATGGTGTTAAATTTTTAGATTGTTCTCTGTTGTATCAATTATTTTAGCCCAAATTAATTTTTCATAAACAGTGCATCCAATTATTAACAGTGTAATCAATCATAAACTGTAACTGAAGATAGAAAAATATATGCAGGGATAAATAAGACAACAGCACAACCATAAGAGATATAAAATTTGTCCAAGACTAGGGGAAAACCCCACAAGGGGGAAAACCTTTCAAATCTTATTCTTAAATAGATCATCATAAAAAAAAAATTAGTAGAGAGTACAATGAGCCCAATACATATGCATCGGAAATATATAGAACAGATCTACATATCTGTAAACAATAAGAACCAAAAATCCAATAGATCACTAAAGCCAATTGAAATCAATTCTCAAATCCTCGATCTGAGTCCAGGACGCTATAAAAAACTAACTGCGAACATTTGTGATTGTGAGAATTAAAAATTGCGTGAGTAATTGGACTTGATCTAGCCTAGATCTACTCATAAATCCCTTATTTGCACCCTTAAGACTCTGTGCTAGTGGATATATCTCCCTGACCGGAGGCAGGACACACTGTGCATGCGACTATGGCCCAGAATAGCTTGATCAGACCCTAAAGCCCTAACCGCTACATTTCCACAGTGTGCATGCAACTATCACAACTTGGCCATGGGAATAACACATTGTGCCTGTGGATATAGCCTGGAAATATTACTTTCAAGCCTGCATCTATGACCCAAAAGCCCTAGTTTAGATCAAGCCTCTCGCCTATGATTCTAGACCCTCTGTGAGCTTCTTCTGTAGAACCTGTGCGAGCCAAAACAAAATAGATGAACCAAGACAAAGAATGATAATAGAAGATCGCTTGAGCAAGTATGTGAGAATGAGCTTGAGGTCACTTCTATTTATAGCTTTCGTGAGGGTATGCTTGGGTTTGAGGCCGAATTGACTAATTCCACATGTGCTTAGGCCAACCCATTACATTTCACTTTAATAAATAAAATAATTCAAAATTTAATTTCCGCTTAACCCAATCGGGCGATATATAGGTAGATTTTGGTCCTCTTGAAAAGAGGAATCTAATTCAATTATGATCTCAACCATCTGAGCTGTCCAAAGTGGAATTTGACCCTAGTTGAAAAAATTAACACTCCCTCTCATATTAGGAAGAATTCCACATGTTAAATTTTTCCTGTAGATCTTCACATCATGGTGTCGTCATGCTAAGACTATCATGGCTCAACTCCATCTATTGAAACTTTCTTGTATCTAGAAGAAGAAGAATCGGGGCACGATATATTCCACCCATACCAAGCATTAGGATAACACATCATATAGAGGAGCACATCTTCGGCCCTGGAATCCCAAGAGGGGAGAAACTCTAAACCCAATCCTATTTCCTATTGATCTTCCCATCAGTGACTCTCAATAGTCATATGGTAGAACACCTGCATCATAATTGACTTGGGTTGTACACCCCAAGTACACTTTCAACTCATTGGCCAAACATAGAGCGGTATTCCCAACAAGCCTTTCTTGAGGGTATGATGCCAACTAGGGTATACTATGTAAAGACCAATCATGGGAGCAGGATTCTCCAACCCTATGAAGATAGGGGAGGAGAATATTCAACCCTATGGGTAACAGATAGGGGAGTACCTTATTATCTAGATATACCTCAACCCCAGGAGCCATTTATCTTAATTCCTCGCCCCAGGAACTCAAACAAGGTAGGAAGAGTTTGTGTAGTGTCCTCGATCATTGTTGCCCCTTATCCAGAGGGGATACATCCATCAATACAAGCTTCTCTCTGAAGACCAAGAAATTTCATTTCGGTAGTGCCTTGGTGAGAATATATGTTATTTGATCATCAGTTGATATGTGGTGGAGTCTAACATCTCCTCTATGCACCATGTCTCAAATAAAATGATGTTGAATATCGATGTGCTTGGACTTGTCATGAAACATGGGATTATCTACCAAACATATCCTGCTCTTGTTGTCATAATATATCACTGTAGTGTCTAAGATGTCTTCAAATAGCTCTCCAAAGAGCTTCCTTAACCAAAATTCTCCTCAGCTAGCCATGCTAGTGGCAATGTATTCTACTTTAGCAGTGATTAATGCTACAAATTTTTGTTTCCTACTCATCTAGGATATCATGGCAGATCCAAGACTAAAGCAGCATCTAGAAGTGCTATTTATGTTTGTAACATTTCTTGACCAGTCAGCATAAGTGTATCCATGAAGTTGAATGTCTCCGACAGTATACCTCAGACCAAGTGTGATCGACCCATGTAAATATCTCAATACATATTTGGCAATGATCCAATGTGCATGGAAGGGCTTATTCATGAATTGACTCAATGTGTTTACTGCAAATAATATATCTGGACAGGTGTTCACAAGGAACATCAGAGCCCCAATTAGTTTATGTACTCAAATGGATTTGCTAGATCAGGTCCAACTTCTTTTCCACATAGCTTCTTGAAGTTCATCTCCATCGAAGTAGCCATGTATTTGCACTCAGTCATACCAAACCTTTCCAACAATTTCACAACATACCTTACTTGTGAGAGAAACATCTCTCCAAGAATTTTCCACACCTCAAGGCCTAAGAAGTAGTGCATGATTCCAAGGTATTTCATCTTAAATTTAGAGGCTAGTTCTCTATTACATTCGATCATCAAAGGTTCACTTCCTTTCAAGAATAGATCATCTACATATAGAACCAAAATCAATGGAATACCTTGGACAACCTTAAAATAGAGGTTGGGATCAACATTGCTTCTTGTGAAGCCCAACTTCATTAAATAATTGTCAATGTGTGCATAACAAGCTTGGGGAGCTTGCTTCAAACCATACAATGCCTTCTTTAACCTACAAACATGTGTTCGGTGATCTTCCACTTCAAATCCATGTGGTTATTTAACATATACTTCTTCCTGTAACATTCATGAAAGAAAGTGGACTTTAATTCCATCTGATGAAGGGCACATCCTTAACTAGCAGTAAGGGAAACTATCAAATGGATGGTTGTGTATCAAGTCATGGGAGAAAATATTTCTTCATAATCTTCTCCTCCTTTTTGAGAGATGCCTCGAGATATGAACCTTGCTTTGTATTTCTCAATGCTTCCATCAATTCCATGTTTGATCTTGAATATCCACTTTGAAAGTGTCGACTTCATTCATTCTCGGTGTTGTCCACGTCAGCCCCTCATTCAAATTTGTGGTCTTCGATTCCTCTTAAACCTTCAAGTTCCCTATTAGGCTCAGCCATTGGATCTTGATGACGGAGATCAACTTTCGCCCCCTGTATCTTACTGCCCACATAACCAGGGCTCACGACCATGGGTTAGGTCCCAAAGGCGCTTAAACGCATATGTTCATCGCGCGCGCCCGGGACCGTTGGATCACAACACAGATCAACGGTGCGGAGCTCATCCGCCTTGTGGACCCCGTCGCGCCTTACCACTGCTTAAAACCGGCTGATTATTTCGCACCGCTTATCCAGGGCAAGCGGTATTCTGCAAATCGCAACGATTCCATACGATGATCGCCGCGTGTCCCGGTGTACGATTCAAAACCGCTTCCATTTTGCGCGTTATTGTTCGGTCAATGGACGTGCAGCGAAATCTACATGATCCGTCCGATTTACAAAGCATCATCCAATGATCGTCGTGCTCAGAAGTTGTGCATGAGTTAAGCCTAGTGTATCGCGCCCATGGCCCACCGTTCCATTTCCCTCGATGCATTGGTAGCCGTAGATCATACTTTGAAATTGAACGGTTGGTATTGAAATTCCTCGGTTGACCCAGTCCACCTCCACGTCACCCCTTCCGTATGGTCTCTCGTGCGCCTACGTGTCATTCACGTTCACCTCCATCTCTTCATGCATCGTTTACATGTCTTTGTTGTATGTCTCCGCCTCGTCCACACTGTGTTTTTCGTTGCCACCCTTCATTCCTCCGTCACCCTGCTTCCCCCAATCGTTTCACTCAATCCATATCATCACTCCGCGGTCATAGCCTCATTCATTACCCTGGTGCCTGGTTTTCTTTAACCATTTTGTGGGTTTTGCAGGTTTACGGCGATGGAGAACCATCAGAATTCACGTCCACCACCATAGAAGTCGAGTACGCTCCAGAGGACCAATTATCGAATGCAGAATTATGGAGCAAGGATTCGGGATGATATGCTGACATGACATCCATTAAAAAGCCAGGGATTAAATCTATCAAACCCTCCAAGGTCATTTAAATGCACAGGTTGAGCGGATGAAGAATTAATGGCGCAGATCAAAAATATCAGCGAAGAGCAGGGAATTCAAGAAACGTATTTAAGGACTTTGAGGCTCTTACATACCCTTTTTAAGGCAAAGTACCAGATCGAAGACCCTACAGATTACTAGAAAGATTTTTTCACAGAAAACAGTGTCCTCAGGGTTTATTTCAGCCAAATTCTTTTCAGGAAAGTACAGAATTTTACATATTTTATTCCTCATATCTTATCCCCGGAGAAATTGACACTCACAGCATTTACTCCCTGGAGCAGCCCCAAAGTACCTTCAGCATCCTAGAGCCGTCAAATAGTATGGGCACGAAATGTTTCCGCCATTTTGTTTTAATGTAATAAATAATTGTTTTCACCTACCTCTTTTATTAGCTTCTTTACTCCCTCTTCTATAAAAGTGAGGAAGAAAGGCATTGCAATGGTTCGAGATTTTTATCAGAAAATTGTGCAGCGAAAGGCATTTTTGTATACATTTTGTAAAAGATTTTGTATGAAGGCTCAGAGCCCGTAGGGTCTCAGTGAGGAGGAGTTCTATCTGTAATGAGGATTCTGGTCTTTGGTATTTCACAGTATGTAACCTTCTCTTATGTGATTAATACAACACTTCATTTCATATATCTTCTTGTACCATGTACTGGAATGCGAGTGGCTCACTGATTTTAGGTAAGGATTCATCCTAGTTGATGCCCATACTTGGATCAGTCAAGCGCTTTAAATATGGCTCAGGCATGATATAATTTTTCATGTTCATTTCATTCATCTTTCTGCTATATTAGTTGTTTTGGGAGGGTGATTTTAAAACGCCATTGTCATGTATGGATTCTTAGAATGATAAGACCATATGTGGTTCTGTTGTGTATCTGGGTATCAGACCAAAGTTAACTAATATCCTCTTATATTTCTTTCTCTGCATACACCCTCTGATAATTTGATCTCTGTGGCATATTATTTGAATCAGCCCTCTTTACAGTAAATTGTCTCTTAACTGTCTGATGCTTTTATACTGGAGTTTTGCATCTTGTCTCTGCAACATTACTTTCCTTGTAGCAGTTTCTATAAGTTCTTGTCCCATTCAAAATCAATTTCCTTGTTTACAAGAGATAGCAGGTGAGTCTTTGGATTGACACCCAAGCTTTATTATAACCTCCCTGCTATGCTAAGATGTCCTAGGCACTGGTCTATGGTAACTCTAGGCTGTCTCTAGGGGGACAATAATTGTCGACAATCTCGGCACAACATCCCATATATTTTTTTTCACAATAGATTCATATTCTTCGAGCATGGAATCCTTCCAAACTTGTTCTTTGACTTCTTCTTCAAATGAGGATGGTTCAGCTCGAATTATAGTGCTCATGGAAGCTACATATCCCCGATACCTGTATGGTTTCTTCCTTTCTCTGAATGATCTACGAATGGGAACATTTCTTTCATTATCCTATAGAGAGTCGCAAAGCCAAAGTGGTCTCTTCCTGGTAGGAGAATCACTGGGGGGTGTATCTGAGGGATCCATAGGCTCCATGGGAACATCAATATCATTGGACTCAGGCATAGAAGGATCATCTAGAATATCCCAGTCATTATTTTATTCCTTGGGAGGAGGAGGTGGGGGAAGGTCTCTTGCTTTACCAAGAGATGAATTTTCATCAAAAGTTACGTCCCTGCTAATTTCGACCTTCCTTTAACCAAGAATATATATTTTGTATGCCTTATAGCTTTCACAATAACCCACAAACGTACCTTTCCTTCTTGTAACCTTAAGATTTTTCTTTTGTCCTTCGGCTCATGAAAGTAAACAAGGCATCCAAATATGCGAAGATGGATAATATTAGGCTTGACTCCTATGAATATTTCTTTGGGGGTCTTGTTTTCTAATGTTTGATGAGGTACCCAATTTTGAACATATATAGTAGCATGTGTGGCTTCAACCCACATAAAATATGGTACCTTTTGATTTTGCAGCATGGCATGGGAATCTTCTAATATAGACCATTTCTTCCTTTCAGCTAAGCCATTTTGTTCAGGTGTATATGGCACAATATTTTCTTTCTTGATCCCTTCTTTCTTGTAGAATGCTATGAATTATTTTTACATGTATTGCCCTCCATTGTCAGAACTTAATACTTCGATTATTTTCCCTGATTATTTTTTATCAAGGCTTTGAATTCTTGGAACTTTTCAAATGATTCATCCTTATGCTTAAGGTAGTATATCCATGTATTTCTTGAGAAGTCATCAATGAAGGTGATGTATTAGAGATGACCACCAATAGAATGCACAAGCATCATACCACATATATCTGAATGAATGATATCGAGGATGTCCGTTGTCTTGTTCTTACTAGAGGGGAATGGTCCCCTTGTTTTCTTTCGACTTACACAACTTGGACAAACTCCTTCATGATGATCTTGAACATTGGGAATACCTCGTACCATTTCTTCAATTTTGGAAGAGCATCATAGTGTAAATGATCCAATCTGTGGTGCCACAATTCACTAAGATGATTTGTCTTATTAACCAATGTTATAAGTGTCCTTTTGGTGACTTTATAGAGTCCTTCATATCTCATACCTAATGTGAATGCATATTTCATAGGTGCATCAACAAACCAAGTCAAAACTTTTACATTGATGAAGGAAACACTCATCCCTTTATCTTCCAATGAAAATATAGAATTTAAATTCTTCATTAAACTTTGCACATACATAACATAATGTAGCAATACTAAGTCCCCATAATCCAACTGAAATTTAATGGAACCAAAGCCTTTTATAGGATGAGTGGATTTATCTACAAGAATTATTTTCAACTTAGTCCCCCTCTCTACCAGATTATAGAGGACTTCCTTGTATCTAGAGAAGCGATGAGTGGCCCCACTATCAACCAACCAACTGTCCCATGAATCTAGTGGAGAAGAACTAGTAAATGCAAAAATGAGAATATATTCATATTTATTCGCAGTTGCTCCAGTGATTGTATGTTCTTATTTTATTATTGTTTTTGCTTCTGGTGTTGTATCATGGCCTCTTTCTCTTCTAAGGACAATCATTCCTTCCTTTTGAATTTTGATCTGTCATTCCTTCCTTTTGAATTTTGAGAAGGAGGATTCCTCGAAGGACCTCCTTTTTCCTTCTTCATTTTGTTATGAGTGATGTATGCAGCGGGATATCCCTCTTCATGCTTGTGAATTCTTCTTCTTGCTACCATTCTTGATTCTTCTTGAGTAAGCTTCCCAAAAATTTCATAAAATGATGGGAGGACATTGTTTTTTTTTATTGTAGTAATGAATATTTCTCAAATAGGAGGGAGACCTCTGAGAGTTGCAACTACCAGTTCTTTGTCAGGCATATTCTCTCCAACCCTTTGTAGTTGATATCCAAGACAAGAGATACTCATAATGTATGATTGAAAAACTTCTCCTTTGTTCGTCTTCATTTCCTTGAGTTGATTTTTCAAGGTGATGATCTCATTCAGATTCTTGATTTCATACATGTCGGTTATCTTGTCATACATGTATTGAAACTTTCTTAAATTCCCAACATATGTAAGTAAATGATCTTGTAAACCATCAACTATAATTTTATTTGATTTAGACTCACCTTCCTTGTACCTATTCTTGAGATAAGCAGAAGCATTTTCTGGAGGTTCGGGCATCCTACCTTGAATTTATTCCAACACATCATTGTTGTGGACTATAATATCCAACCTGACTTTCCATTCAACAAAGTTTGATGCATCACCAGACTTCTCATTCTCCTTGAATGTAGAGGGAGATATGTTTACATTGGATGTGGATTTGTTTTTTGATAATGAGGGCTTCAATGCTTGTCTTCTTTGGGCTTGTCCTTCACCTTGGCTTTGATACCATGTTAAATTTTTAGATTGTTTTATGTTGTATCAATCAATTTAGCCCAAATTACTTCTTCATAAACAATGCATCCAATCATTAACAATGTAATCATAATGATAAAATGTAACTAAAGATAGAACAATATATGTAGTGATAAAGAAGACAACAACACAACCATAAGAGACAACAAATTGGTCCAAGGCTAGGGAAAAACCCCACAAGGGGGAAACCCTTTCAAATCTTCTTCTTCAATAGATCGTCATAAAAAAAAAATCAGCAGAGAGTACAATGACCCCAATACATATGCAGCATAAATATATATAACATGTCTACAAATATGCATATCTACAATAGTAAGAACCATGGATCCAATAGATCACTAAATTAAACTGAAATTAATTTTCAAATCCTAGATCTGAATCTAGGACACTATCAAAAACTGACTGAGAGCATTTGTGACTATGCAGATGAAACATTGTGTGAGAAACTGGGGTTGATCTAGCCTAGATCTGCTCAGAAATCCCTTAGTCACACCCTTAAGACTTTGTGCTAGTGGTTATATATCCTTTGCTGCAGGAAATACACTCTGTGCCTGTGACTATGGCCCAGATCATCTTGATCAGGCCCTAAATCCCTAACCGCTACCTTTCCACACTATGTCTATGGATATGACACCCTCATTGCAGGAATAACACACTGTGCTCGTGGCTATCACCCGAAAATTTCAATGTCAAGCCTACGGCTATGACCCAAAAGCCCTAGATCAGAGGGAGCCTCTTGCATGTGATTTCAGACCTCACGTGAGCTCCTTTTTTCAAACCTATGCGAACCAAAACAAAATATACAAACCAAGACAAAGAATGAAAATAGAAGATCGCTTGAGAAAATGTGTGAGAATGAGCTTGAGGTTTCTTCTATTTATATTTTTCATGAGTTTTGCTAAGGGTTGAGGCTGACTTGACTAATTCCACATGTGCTTAGGCTAACCCATTCCATTTCATTTTAATAAATAAAATAATTCAAAATTTAACTTGTGCTTAACCGATTGGGGTGATCTATAGGTCGATTTTGGTCCTCTCGAAAAGAGGAATCTAATTGAATTATGATCTAGATGATTTGAGTTAAAAAAAAAGTGGAATTTTACCCTAGTTAAAAAAAATTAGCGCATGAGGGATCAATGTTTTTATTTTCATCCTTGTGAGCCTTGTGGAAAGCATAATCATCCTTTAGATAGATGTTCTAGTCATAAAAACCTTGGACGAGTAAATATTCATTAGGGGTGGATCGCATCTTGGAAATGATCATCCACATCCAATAAGATATATTGGTCATACTATAGAATCTATTTTCAAGTATTGACACATCTTGTAGTGGAGAGATTTTCATCTTCTCACCTTTTATATGAAAGGAGAGGAATATTAGTGATTAAAGTCAAGCTTCAAGTTTTGAAGTCTTGTCAATCAAATAGAAGCAAGTGAGCGTGAGCCACAACTAGAACCAAATCCAATAGCCAGAGTTAGAGTTTTAATCGGAGCCATATTCCATTAGCATGATTTAGTTAGTGGTCTTTCTTAAACCATAACTTGGTAGAAGACATATAGATTTTGTTTTTTTTTAACTAGAAAGAGTATATATATTTTGTATTAAAGCGTGCCTACATGCAATCAAAAAGAGATATTTTTACATAAAAATGTAAGTATTTCCTTGGTTGTGGATGATACATTTAGGCCAACTCTTATGTGATTTTTTTCACCAGCCAACCCATTATCAAAATTCAACACTATTTGCCTGCTACTAAAAACATTACAGAACTGCGATAGGAGATATATACATCTATAATTAGACATATTAAAAAAATTATATGGTGCCAAAGGGGTGTGTATTCTTCCATTCGATATGGAGAGTTTAGGTCTAGCAGCTTTGGCATATCCTCCGCCCTCTTGTAGTTGTCTGCCAACTTTACCTTCAGCCTGTCAATCTCCATCCTGATGGCTTCAATTTCGTCTTCCGGCCTTCATATTTTATATTTTTCTTCAAGTTGTCATTCCTTGATCTCTATGGTGTTCTTTTGGTGTTGGTGCACACACATTTTCAACACAACAATTCTATTTCTAAATTCTCCATGTTCCAGGGCACAAACCTCACAATTTAACTTGCTGCTACCAGTTCCACGAGCCCATTCGGCACAAACACTCCCAGTCCTGGGTCTGTGGAGGCCCTAGCCTACTCAAGCATGTGCTCTTAGTAGCAGAGCTAACATTTCCACTCATCTTGATAGATGCAGGATGACCGAAGAGCTCTGACCCAAACCCAAACCGACCAATGACCTCAATGTCATAGACACGATAGTACAGATGGCCCCAGAACTCCTAAAAGACCTGAAACACCAAAATAAAATAGAACTGACACATAAGATAGTGCACAAGGCCTTCCAAGCCACCTCAATTCCCGTAGATAGGTAATTCATCAGACGCTCACTGCCAATTCCCCAAGAGTTCTATTTTCAGTCGAATGAACACATAAGCCTCCATGTAGTATAGATAGCCCCCAAATTAGATTCAACCAAACATACATCCCACCAACACTACCAACATGTAGATTGTTACAAATTCTCTTAACCACAAACTACAAATGAAGGGGCAGAGCCAAGGATTCCTTAGCTTCCCCTGTGAGAGGATTTCTGCTTTTACTCAAACTGTTATCCCTTATATAACCACTTGTAGTACACCAGCAAAGGAGGAACAACATCACAATACCAGTGTTGCTGGATTTGCAATGCTAATCCATTATTTACCAACCTTGCATAGCTTCTCGTAACCCCCTTTCCACCTCCATCCCATGCTCCTCCTATGTTTTCCAGATTTCGAGGAGTAAATTTTTGTGGCACGGATTCACCATTCCCACAAGAAAGGTACCAAAATTTCAAAGTTTGCAATAGATATCGAGGCAGGGACTGTGTATACACACACCTGAGATGTTGTAGGGACCAGACGGAGGGTGGTCGAGTTGCATGGCACTAAGCTGCGGAGTGATTTCTCTATACAAAATGCCACATGAGTCGATAGTGAGGTAGGGATAGTTTATAACAATAAGACTCTGAATAATTATTAAATCAAGGGGCCATCTAAGACATGGCCACCTGTTGGAGGGTGGGAGGAAATGGCAGTCGTGCCAACTTGGAGGGGTAAGGGGAAGGAGGAAGGGTGGGGGGGGTAATAGGGGAGGGGGACGGAGCAGGTAGGGTGGGGGAGGAGAGGGAGAAAGGGGTTAAGCAGGTAGGGTGGGGGAGGAGAGGGAGCAAGGGGTTATGGAGAGATGGGGGAGGGGGCCAGCGAGAAGGAAAAAATAAAGAGGTATACCAATTCTCCAAGGGAGGGGGGAAGGAAGGAGGGGGAAGAGAGCTCCAGAGGATGCTGGGGGAGAGGGATTAAAAGGTAGTCAATCACTCCCATTGGGTTTAAGAATTTATCCATATTACCATTTGCATGGTTAGAAATTTTATTTTCCTTATGATTCTTAGTCATAGTTATGGAATATATAGGTAACCTTCAATTCCATTCACCACTATGGCTTCTTCTTTGATTATACAAGCCAAATTGGCCTGTTTGTCTGCCTCTTTATTGTTTCCCCCAAGAATATGGTAGAAAATTACTTCATCCAATAGAGGGTTCATTCCTTGGTTTCTCTTGATGACTTGGTTTAGGAGAGTGTTTTTAGCAGGGGTATTCTTTCTCTTATAGTTTATTATTATCATGGAGTCTATGAGGATTTGGAGATTCTTGATTCCTTTAGTGATGGCCATATTCATTCCAAAGGGTAACCCATAGGCCTCAGATTTGTTGTTTTTTTTCCAGCCTAAACTCTAGTCATACGATGCTTCCATTCGAATTTATGAGAATCCCTCCCCCTCCTACCACCCCAGGATTTCCTTGTGAACCCCCATCAAATTGCAGAGTCCATATCCCCAAATTTATCAACCACTCTGCCATATCTTCAGAGGGAAATCTGAGGGTCCACTGAGTATCAGTCGTGAGATCTTTTATTCTGAGTTTTGGGGTTGGGGGGTGATCCACTTGTTCATCCAAGATGATTCCTCCTGATCTAATGAGTGATCAAGCTCGAGCCTATGCAAATCCATGCATTACATAATGGAATTAAAGGCCCCAATAATGGCAAAAGGTCTTTCTATCTGGAAGATAGCTCTGTTTCTCATCATCCGTACTTTCCAGCTTATATACCTGGGGAGGGCTGAAGAGATGTTCTGGAACGAAGATTTGGCATGAATGGTGCCCGAGTAAGACTTGGGCAAAGAGTGGAAAAATAAGAGGATGTCATATTCCACTTGAATCTTCTAAATAGAGGCCCCAGTGCCCCCACCCAGACCTGCTTATTTGTATTTCACTTCAAAAAGAGGTGTTGTATAGATTCTTCTACCTGTTCACATAGAGGACATATTGAGGGGCCTATTTGGCCACATTTTTGAAGGTTTTTAGCAATTAATCTTTTCTGTGAGCTAGAACCCAACAAAAGAAATTTAATTTTTGGATTGTGTTGGGATTCCATATTTGATCCCAAATAGGTTCTTTCAGGGGGACTTGATCTTGGGAAACCAGATGCTCATATCCTTTTCTGACTGATTATTTAAATTCATCTAGATCCAACTATCATTTGTGATTAGATCGATAGGGGTAAATCCTCTTAGTTTCTCTATGAGCTTATTCCTTTGATTATTAAGATCCTATGAAATGTTCTCAAGCTTCCATCTCTTCCATTTACCATTCTGGTCCCAATCCGAGATTTTTTCCAACTTGAACACTCCTCTTTGCCTCAATAGGACATGGAGGTCCCGCAAGTTCATGTCTTGATCTAAGGGGATCTTCCCCAGGATGGATTCTTGAATATATTTATTGTGTCTCTTTTTCCTAGTACTTTGATGAGGTTTTCATTTATTATGTTCGAAGTAGCTCTAATGATATCCCCAATGGAGGATTCCTAAACATTCCCTTCACTGATATCATGCTAGGGGAAGTAATTTTCTTTGATCACTTGCGTCCACTATAGATTTGGTGAAACAATCATATTCCAGTAAATTTTGACCCCCAATGCAGCATTATCCATATTTGGTTCTCTAATCCCTAGGCCACCATGTTGCTTTGGGGCACTAACCATTTTCCATTTCACCAAGTGATATTTTTGGTATTAACCATCCCATATAAATTTCCTTATGTACATCCCTAGTTGATGCAAGAAATGTTTTAGATCCTACAGTGTCGAGAATTGATAAAGGGGGATGACCGACAAAACCGACTTCACTAGTATATTTTTACCTACAGTGTTGAGCCAAATGCAACCGAGTTCAAAATTTTTTCTTTTATCTTGTTTGTAAATTTTTGTCAGGATTTGGGGGTTGCTCTTCTTAGTGATATTGGAATTCCTAGGTAGCTGAAGTCCTTCCAGACTCTCACTAATTTAAACCCAAGAATCTCCTCTATTTTTTTCCCTATGGCTTGAGATGTTCCAACTAAAAATGTGACTCTTGTTGTCGTTTGTAGCCCCCCCTCGGACGCCTTTAGAAATTGGTCCAAGTTCCTTTTGAATCTTCTGGAAATTACCGACGAAGCTCCTCCTAAGAAGATAGTATCATCTGCAAATTGGTCATGTTTTATGCTTCTTGTCACTTCCTTGTATCTTATGCCAGGGAGATTCATTGAGGTTCTTTCTTGTTCTAATTTCTGACTCAAAGCCTCAGCCATGATGATGTATAAGAATGGGGAAAGGGGGCACCCTTGTCGCAACCCCCTAGAGACTTTAAAGAACCCAACCACTCTACCATTGACCAGTGGGGCAATCCAAGGAGAGGAGATGCAGAGTTTGATCCATCTTATGAATGTTCCCCCTTTCCAATTTTCTTGAGGATCTTCTAGAGGAACTTGTGTTTAACCCTATTGAAGGCGTTGGCCATGTCCAGCTTAATAACCATGCCTTCATCCCCTCTTCTCCAGCTTGAGTCAATTTCCTCTTGGATAATACTGTCAAATATTTTTCTGCCCAGCACAAACCCCCATTGGTTGTCAGATATCATGAGAGGCAGTAAGGGCTTGAGTCTAAGAGCTAGGATTTTCTAGAAGGTTTTATAGGATACTCTGCAGAGTGAAATACGTCTGAAGCTTGAAAAGGAGGATGGATTGGCCTCTTTAGGAATTAAGTCTAAGAAAGAGGAGTTGATGCCCCCTCCCATTACAAAATTTTTAAAGGAATATCCCACCATTCTGCATAAATATTTTTGGATTACATACCAACAAAAGTGGTAGAAGCAAGCGATGAAACCATCCGTCCCCAGGGCTTTTTCCGGAGAGAAGGAGAAAATCACTCTATTTATTTTGTCCTTCATAAATGTAACACCCTCTTCCCACATTTACCCAAGTAACCAACCAAATGAGGTAAACATGTGACGAGAGGCAACTAATATGAGATTCAACCTCCTAGATAACCTTAATGAACTGGAACCAACGGAAACACAAAAAACACGCCTTACACTCCATCACTGACATTCCCAATAGTTAACCCAACCTTCCAAGGTCCTGTTCCCTGAGGGGGAACTAATTTTTAGCCACTTTGAGGCTAATTCGTGGGCTTGTAAGGGAAAGGTAGCGGCTATAAACTCTATAGTCGCAGGCTAGCCTTGTCAAGGTAGCAGCTAAGGCCCAAACAACGAATTTTCCACCTATAGCTCTGAGATTTGTGCCACATTTTTAGCCCCTGAGCCCAGTTCACTGCCCATAACTTCCTGTAACTTTAGGAGAGGGTAATTAAAATAAAAAAAACATATGGAAACAATCACGTCAATCGAAATTCATCCAACCCCACCCATCCATGATAGGAATTTCACAAAACATGTCACAAACATAGCATGTACATGTATAAACAACATATTTAAACAAAGGGGTCTCTTCCTTATCTGAGAATGGCTAAGAAGCATTACTCCCCTACATCATGAGCTATCGTATAATCAATTTTACCATAGATACATGGGATAATAATTTACAGGAAAAAACATGAATAGCACCATACATCATCAACGATCGACCAAGAATACTTTCTTATAATCAGAAAATTAACAACAAGTACCATGAATACAATAGCAATGGAATCCATACATAAACTAGGATATTTTCATGCCGAATATCAAATAAATGAGCTCTTCATTCTTGCAGATGTAAAAACCAAGCTGAGATCGGACTTTTACGTTCCACACGACAATGGGTGGTTGAGCCAAGTCTAACTTCATCCAACCACCTCTATGCCATATTCCAAGCATGAATGTGGGCCTTAATCAAACACATCAATCACAATCAATCCGGAGCTTCCGGAAGGCCAGAAGCATCTCAACCCTCGACCAGTTTTGCCTCATGGTCGGAGAGTCACAACCATCATGGATTGGTCTCTACCCAAGCTACTCCAGGGCTCCAAAGCGTTTGTTCCAACCATGGCTTCCAAGGCCATGATAGGAATTTCACAAAACATGTCACAAACATAGCATGTACATGTATAAACAACATATTTAAACAAAGGGGTCTCTTCCTTATCTGAGAATGGCTAAGAAGCATTACTCCCCTACATCATGAGCTATCGTATAATCAATTTTACCATAGATACATGGGATAATAATTTACAGGAAAAAACATGAATAGCACCATACATCATCACTGATCGAATACTTTTTTATAATCAGAAAATTAACACATGTCACAAACATAGCATGTACATGTATAAACAACATATTTAAACAAAGGGGTCTCTTCCTTATCTGAGAATGGCTAAGAAGCATTACTCCCCTACATCATGAGCTATCGTATAATCAATTTTACCATAGATACATGGGATAATAATTTACAGGAAAAAACATGAATAGCACCATACATCATCACTGATCGAATACTTTTTTATAATCAGAAAATTAACAACAGAAATACCATGAATACAATAGCATTGGAATCCATACATAAACTAGTATATTTTCATACCGAATACCAAAGAAATGAGCTCTTCATTACTAAATGTAAAAACCAACCGTGGATCAGACTTCCACGTTCCACCTGACAATAGATTGGTTGAGCCAAGTCTCACTTCATCCAACCACCTCCGTGCCATATTCCAAGCATGAATGTGGGCCTTAATCAAACACATCAATCACAATAAATCCAGGGCTTCCAGAGGCCAAACCACCTCAACCCTCAACCAGTGATTTTACCTCATGGTCAGAAGTCACAACCATCACGGATTGGTCTCTACCCAAGCTACTCCAGGGCTCCAAAGCGTTTGTTCCAACCATGGCTTCCAAGACTAGTAACTCAACCCCAAATTTTACAAGGCTTTTAGAGCATTTATCCAACCAAGGCTTCCAAGACTAGTAACTCAACCCACCTAGGGCTTCTAGAGATTTTTTCCAACCAAGGCTTCCAGGACTAGTAACTCAACCCACAGTTCTCTATCAGGCTTCCAGAGCGTTTTTCCAACCAAGGCTTCCAGGAACTAATAACTCAACCCAACATATAAAGGAATCATGAGAACAAACTATAAAATAATCAATGGAAATAAACCCACAATACCATGGTTGTCTAGGAAATGGCATGGCTAGGAAATCCACATGCATACACCATGCATGCCAGAAACAATGAGGAAAACATGCATGCAACTCAGTAGTTGTACTCATAACCTGTTGTAGATGTTGATCCTAATGTCATATTCCAATTTCCAGCTTTTCCTTTGACTTCTTGATCCAAATTTCAAAATATTCCACACTCTCCAAGACTGCTCCACGAATACTCCAAGTGCTCAAGAGTATGAGAGAGAAAGAAAGAATAATGAGAGCTCTCCCAAAATTGAACTGGCCAATTCCCCCCACTGATCCTCATAAGCCTTTTTATTAATGAGGCCTATAATTTCTTCATTTTATATTATTTTCCTTCATTTTCCTCCTCACATGCAAAATGTGACCTTTCACGTTCCTTTTCTCCTAATTTCCATTATTTTCATAAATAAAATTCCAATTAATGTCTCATGCCTTTCCAAAGCCTTTGCCAATTTACTTAGCCATAATAAATGAATGAATACCCGCTAGGATTTCTATCCCACCATTCAACTTGGAATACATGTCCCATCATTGTGGTATTATATATTTTTACATGAATGGTTTTACCAGGGCTGTTACAAAACCCTATCCCTTGGGGGAACACCATCCTTCGTGTTCAACGACACCTAAAAACCAACAAAATTCTAAAAACAAAACACAATTCCTATGAAGCTTTATAACACAGCTCGTTGCAAGTATTGAAAATGATTAACCTTCGCAAAATCAAAACCATCATGACAACCATACCGTGTATTGGAGCTTTATAACACACGTCATTACGGTATTTAGAATTATGTATTCACTTATAAATACTCATAGCCATTTTAAAATTGGTATTTTACTGAGTATACCATATTTATGGTCATTAAAGGTTACTTTAACATAAATTAATCTATCTTAATGCTTGTTGATCTCTTTTACTGACCTTCTCTCTTAAGCCTCCCTCGTGCAATTGTACATGCTACATATCCACCAAAAATGGAATTTATACCTCAGTGATGGTTATTCATAGCTTTAATGTAGCTAGCCAACCTGGAAAGCAGGTCACCAAGAGAATCATTTTTCTTTCTAAGGAAAATCCAATGGTTATAATAATTCAATCCCTCTTAAATGTGATAGCTCATTTTCCATAGAACAACTTACTTTGGTTCATCTTTGCATGCCATGCTTGCAGATTCACATCAAATCTATCCATAAAATTTGGATTAGAGAACGATAAATATAGCTTGTCAACATGCTATGTTCCACAAAGTTGGAATTATCTCATCTTAACCACAACTAGCATTTAGTCACCATCGACAACAAGGATCTCATAGTGAAAGTCTATGTTGAGCCCCAAAGTTAGAGAGAGAACTCTTCAATTTTGAGGTAGCTCTTAATCTATCGAGTGACTCTCCTCTCAGGTAGGATTACCTTTCTTTCTTCATTTTCTTATCCGACATCTTCGTTTCATCGTCTTTGTGTCTGGTCTCATACTTCTTGCAACTTATTGGCATGCTTTTCTTTTTTTTTTAATATTCAACTCCTTGTATATCTAGGATGTACTCTCCTTCTCATGGTTCATAGTATCTCATTGTGATCCCTTTGGTTAGCACTTATCTTGGTTGCCTCCTTGCAAACCAATCTGGTTCACAGTTGACTTCCTTCCTCTGTTCAAGATGCAACATGGCCTTATTTTTCTTTCTCTAACCTATTACTTGTCCTTCTCATAATATTTCCTGACATGTTTCCATTTTTCCTTAGAATTTTTCAAATCATCATGCAATTTCCATGCCATACTAATGAGTCAGAGTTAGAAGGGGCACATCATACTATCAAGAATGGGTCAGTCATGGCACCACATAAACCCATCACGCATTGGAGGAAGTAATAGCTAATTTTCAATAGATTACGCTAATCCCCATTCAAGAAGAACTCACGCATGCTGAAAAGGAAGAAACCACCCAGAGGCACCTTCTCTCAGACACTAAGGACATAAGGAACACACATGGGTGCTTCAATCAATATATTCCCATGGTGTACCTATACTGGCACATGGAATTCCTTCTTGGTAGGATTCTACTAGAGCAACATCAGAATAGAAAGTACCACCTCCTATCCATGGAGAATTTGTGTTTCCATATGAAGAATATGGATCAACGACTAGAGTTAATAGAAAGGTGCCTTGACATTCCCTGTTGAAAAATGCAACAAGAAATTCTAAATTTGATTTTCCCTTGATTAAATTCAAAAAATTCGAATTTCCACATCAGAAGACAACTTGGATGATATTAACCTATGTGAAATGGCTTGTGTCACCCAATTTACTCAGTAAATTTGAGCTGGAGGAGTTAGAGCTCAGTTAGGCATGTCTGATATCTAATTTTTTGCAATCAAGGTTAGTTATCTAAGGCTTTTTTCAGTTAAACTAGTTCCAACTATTGGAGGAAGTAGTTGAAGGTCAAGTTGTGTAGTGGGACTTTAGTCAATATCAGTGATCATCCAGTTAAATGATCAATCGTTCCAAAATAGCTGGTACATGCAGAGAATTCAAGTTCCCCAGTATTTTTTGAGATTCCAAGGTGATGTAATATCATTTTTAGACTAGTCTTGAGTGTATAGGTGTTGCATGCAGTGAAATGATCAACCTAAAGGAATTGTGCAATAAATTTGAGTAATTTCCTATATAATAGGGGCCTGATTCCTCAAGGAACAACGCAAGGAAATAAGAGCTCAAGAAGAGGAAGAATTGACTAAGTCTAGGTTAGATGCCTTCAGTAAGTAGAGAGATAGGTTATGTACTTGCAAGGTGTGCTCAATTGATTAAATAAATTGTAATACATCTCTATTCTTCTGATTAATGCAAGCAAGCATTAGGGTTTTTAGCAGATTTCTTTACCCATATAAAAATAATTGTTACTTGTGTGTTCTTTCTTCTTGCAAGTATAATATTTTTGTTCTAAATTGTGATTTTGATTAAAAATTCATGAGCAGTTTCAAATCTAAAACCTAATTTTTGAATGGTATCAGAGAAGGATTCACATTAAAGCATAAAGTTTGAATTTATTTGTGAGGATGCTTGAATTTGGAGAGCAATGTTGTAGTATTTCTTCAAAACTGAAAATATGGCCTTTAATGGACTAAAGCTAGAGAATTCCCTAGAAGGAACCTCTAATTTTGTTGCATGGAAGGATCACATGGAGGCAGTATTGGATGGCAATGGATTTCTATAATACATCAAATCAGATGTTGCAAAACCACAAAAATCCAATGCCCAGGACCTTTTTCAGTGGAAGAAATATGTAGCCAAGATGAGGATAATGATCTTGGAGGGAGTACATAATCATATTGTCTCAAATATCCATGAAAAATAAGCTTTGTTTCAAATGTGGAAAGAACTGACATAATTTTTTGAGAATAGTAGTGACCACAGTAAGTTGGCACTCAAGGATAAAATTCGAAGTATCAAGACACAAAAGAATGAAAAAATTATGCAGTATCTGAGTAAGTTTACATAGTGTCATGATGAACTTGGCTGGGTTGGTGTTAATGTCCCTGAATAAGACTTGGTAAGCCTATCCCTTCTAGGCCTTCCCAAGAGCTTGCATAGCTATCAAGATTCAGTGAATGGGAGGGAGAAATTAATGAATTGGGAGAGCTTATGGTATGATTTGGTACATGATGAAGTAAGGAGGAATACCAGAGATGCGACTTCATCCAAGGGTGAGGATGAATAAAAATTTGCATTGGTTGGATAGGAAAATAAGGGAGCAGTGAAGAAATCCCAATCCAAACAAGAATCCAGTCAAGGGGGAATGATTCCATTGTCATGAATTCGGACATTACACCATGAAGTGTCCACACAAGAAGAAAAACAAGAAGCCCTAAGGAGGAGCAACATGAAAAGCTTTGGTTTCACAGTTGGAGCTTGAATTTACCCTCATTTCATGCATGGCCAACATAGTGATGGGGGAGTGTGTAGTACTTGGACTTAGGTGCATCGCCCCACATGAGAGGATGTAGATACGTTTTCAGTGACATGGAGGTGAAATATTTGCAGATGCACATCAATATGGAGGAAAAAGGAAGATATAGTGCAACCAGGGTTGGTGCATTCACATTTTAGAGGGATTCAGGCTCCCCACTCAAGCTCAAGGATGTCATGTTTATTTTGGGCCTAAAGAAAAATCTAATCTCTATTGGAGTTTTGGAGGACTATGGTTATGATGTGATATTTAGAAAAGGAAGGGAATTCCCAAGACACATAGCCACCAGACAGGTGAAGCATATCGACGTTCATGTGAAGAACCTGTACAAGCTCGATGTTGAGAAGGTGAAGAGCCATGATGTCGGTGAACTTTGGCATAGAAGACTTGGTGATCAGGAGCTCAAGTCCAAGCCATGAAAAAAAAACTCAAAATTGAAAATGTTTAAAATTGGTTGAAACCAATATGGTTTCATAGGTCTCGTCTTCCTGATTCTGGAACTATAAATGGTTCGAAAAATGGACACCGTATGAAGAATTTATTGCACTTTTAGTGGAGTGGGTCTGGTGGAGCACGGAGGGGCCAACCCTCCTCCCATGGAACCTCATCATATGACCAGTGTGGGAGCATAATGATTAAGAGCGCTTAAGGAGCCTAATCTCAAGTTTAATATTTAATTAAGCTTCAGTTAAGTGGATTTTAATATGGCGGAGATTCTGGAGGCGCTCCCAAATTTAGGTGGACTTCCACTTTTAGTGGAGTTAACTGGCAGTTGCCCCACATTTAGTGGAGGAAATTGGGGCAAAGTTGTTTTGGTCATAACTTTCTCATTACTCAACCTTTTGGAACGATTTTTTTTTTTGATTTCGTATGTTCTCAACATTTTGGACTCAATGGCATAGGTTTCAGAGCCATGGGAGCTCATTTTCAGCTTGTTTAGCTTCGGAGAAGCTTTTTGAGCCACTAGGGCCATTTTGGGTTTTGAGTTTGGTTGAGCTGTGGTTAACCTTTTTTGGTGAACCAAAAGTCATTTTCGACTATTTCTTACATTCCAGAGCCATTGGAACAGGTCTTAGCTCTGTTTGAAGACTTTCATAGGCCGAAAACCTTTAGGAGAGTTTTCAAGGCCACCATGGCCATTTTGGGGTTTGAGCTGTTTTGAGTTGTGGTTATCAGTTTGAGGTGAACCAAAGCTCTATTTCAGATAATTTCGACCTTATGAAGCCATTGGAAGTGGTTTCAAAGGAATTTGAGGACTTATACAGCCCGAAAAGTTGCAGAGAAGTTCAAAGCACCAGCAGGACATTGATGAAGAAATCACTGTTTATGGTAATCTTTCACTGTTTAGTGAATTTGAAAAGGCATTATTAGATTTTTCCTACCTTCTGAATCAGTTTATATATTCATATTTGTCTATTGAGACACTTATAATCTTGTATTGCATTTGAGAGCTTTTAATACAAGAGGACAAGCCCATTTTGGGAGGCTTGATCCAGGAGATGTAGCCCAAGAGTTGGGGTGAACTCCTATATTATATTGCTATTGTGTTTTGATATTATATTGCTGAATATTTTTGTTGATACCCATGTTAAGTTTCAGCAAAAACAATTACACTTAAGATACATAAACAGTGAAAAGACATACACCATTTGCAAGCTAAATTTCCGCATAACGTCAAGTTTAAAGCAAGATCATTTTAATTAAATCTTAGTGTTTACTTCTATTATTTCTTTAGGCAGAGTCTGTAAGAGGGCCAGGTAGCCTCTAGATTCATCCTTTCTTTGAAAGGTGAAATATCCGGTAAATTCCCCTACAGTCTATCTCTGTATTAGAAATATGAAGTTCTCACATTTTCATATTTAAACTTAGAGTATTTTTGCACTCATTTACATAATTGAAAATGGATACCTTGCACCCTTTTCAAGTACCTTCCATTTTCAGATCAGATGGTATCAGAGCTTAGGTTAAGCTTGGTTGTGCTTAGGTTGAGCATTGGATGAGTATTTTCTTTTGTGCAAAAGGTGTTAAAACAGTCAATCTCATTGTTTTATGGCTGCTTGATTAAGAAGGGGTCTTTACTGACATTTGGTTAAAAGCTTGTCATTTGTTTGAAAGCTTTGAGGAATTTTCTTTGGAAGTTCCTTTTGGTTGTTTTGACCATTCACATAATTTCAACTTCTTCTACAAGTGAAGTTTCCTCCTTCACGAGATTCTTCAATGATGACATGAAGAATGAGTTCTTTAAGGTGAAGGATATGGTGCAGATTATCCTTGAGGATCAAAGGGAAAGTGTTCAACTTCGTGCACAATTGCTAGCTATGCAAGAAGAGAAAGAAGCCATTCTTCAAAGACTGCATGATATGGAGTTGCAGCTTCTTCAAGCTCAAGAAGCTTTTTCCAAGAAAATTCTTGAGGAAGAGGATAATCATTCCAACTTGTCTTCAAGTTCCTCCATTGAAAAGTATGTTGGTTCTTTTGAAAAACATACAAGAGGTATTGGGTCCAAATTGATGTTGAAAATGGGATATCAAGAAGGCAAAGGTTTGGGAAAGCATGCACAAGGCATTGTTGAGCCTATTTGTGTTGTGGAGCATCCCAAGAATATTGGTCTTGGCTATGAGCAACTTAATGGCGAAGCTTTGAGCACATGCATTCAAGAATGTGATGCAAATTTAAAGAGAACCTTTGTTCCAAGTTCTCAAATGCATTTATGTCAAAATTGTTCTAAGGATGATTGCCATTGTTTGAAGCCATCATTGCAGAAAGTAGAAGGTAAACATGTCGCTTATGGCGAGCATGAAAATGTAAGCAGTTTTCAAGACAAGAACAGTGATGAAAGTCTGAAAAGGGAAGCTGTCTCCTCTACTAGTTCATCGTCTTTCGAACACAAAAAGGATGGACATTCCATGCAGCAAAAGAGGTATAATTATTCACATGATCAATTTGATTATGTTTCAGCAAAGAATAATAATTATGCTTGTTCGAATGAAAGAAAATTTTGTTGCACATTTTGTGGTGGAGTTAACCATGTTGCTTCAAGATGCTGGTTGAAAAAGAAAGCACACAGGAAGCAGAAAAGACAAAGAGAAATTTCTCAGAAAGTGATTAAGAGTTGCACATTTTTTCAAAGGAAGGGACATGATGTCTCTCATTGTTGGTCCTTGCATCCAACAAATCGTCCAAAGCACATGCAGCTAGATGAAAAAAATCTTGGCGTAAGTGGATCTATGGAGTCCATTATCAATGTGGAAATGAAAGATTCACATGAAGAATTGCAGTTGCAACAAAAGACGCCATGGAGTTGGCTTGGTAGGAAGTGGATTAACTTCTTAATGCAGTAAGTCATACTCATTTTGTACATGCAAATTTCAGTTTGGTATGCATGTATTTCAGTTGAAAATTTGATGCAAGATTGCATGTAAAAGCAGTTTCAATTGAAGGAATTTCTTTGTTGTTAAAAAATTTCGCCATGGAGGTGTAAAAGATGAGTATGATACTCATTTATGTTGCAGCAATGTCTTTTGGTTCAGCTCTTAATCACCCACATGTTTTTGGGATGATGTACTTGTTGGTATTTGAAAAGAAGAGTTGAAGTTGCACATGTACATAGAGGTTGTATGTGTAATTAGCGAACTGTATATAGTTCATTGTACATGATACATACACATATGTTTGTCAAGATGTATCTTGTTGTTTATCAACTTGTGTCGATTGTGTCATACATGTTTATCGACTTGTTTCGGTTGTGTGCACACCTTTTATGCCAGGGAGATTCATTAAGGTTCTTTCTTGTTCTAATTTCTGACTCAAAGCCTCATCCATGATGATGTATAAGAATGGGGAAAGGGGGCACCCTTGTCGCAACCCCCTAGAGGCTTTAAAGAACCCAGCCACTCTACCATTGACCAGTGGGACAATCCAAGGAGAGGAGATGCATAGTTTGATCCATCTTATGAATGTTCCCCCTTTCCCATTTTCTTAAGGATATTCTAGAGGAACTTGTGTTTAACCCTATTGAAGGCGTTGGCCATGTCCAACTTAATAACCATGCCTTCATCCCCTCTTCTCCAGCTTGAGTCAATTTCCTCTTGGATAATATTGTCAAATATTTGTCTGCCCAGCACAAACCCCCATTGGTTGTCGGATATCATGAGAGGCAGTAAGGGCTTGAGTCTAAGAGCTAGGATTTTCTAGAAGATTTTATAGGATACGTTGCAGAGTGAAATAGGTCTGAAGCTTGCAAAGGAGGATTGATTGGCCTCTTTAGGAATTAAGTCTAAGAAAGAGGAGTTGATGCCCCCTCCCATTACAAAATTTTTAAAGGAATATCCCACCATTCTGCATAAATATTTTTTGATTACATACCAAAAAAAGTGGTAGAAGCAAGCGATGAAACCATCTGTCCCCGGCGCTTTGTCCGGAGAGAAGGAGAAAATCACTCTATTTATTTTGTCCTTCATAGGGGGGAGACTAAGTTTTAGGTTCATCAATGTAACACCCTATTCCCACATTTACCCAAGTAATCAACCAACTGAGGTAAACATGTGACGAGAGGCTACTAATATGAGATTCAACCTCCTAGATGACCTTAATGAACTGGAACCAACGAAAACACAAAAAACACGCCTTACGCTCCATCACTGACATCCCCAATAGGTAACCCAACCTTCCAAGGTCCTGTTCCCTGAGGGGGAACTAATTTTTAGCCACTTTGAGGCTGATTCGTGGGCTTGTAAGGGAAAGGTAGCGGCTATAGACTCTATAGTCGTAGGCTAGCCTTGTCAAGGTAACAGCTAAGTCCCAAACAACGAATTTTCTGCCTATAGCTCTGAGATCTGTGCCACATTTTTAGCCCCTGAGCCCAGTTCACTGCCCAGAACTTCCTGTAACTTTAGGAGAGGGTAATTAAAATTAAAAAAAACATATGGAAGCAATCACATAAATCGAAATTCATCCGACCCCACCCAGCCATGACAGGAATTTCGTGAAACATGTCACAAACATAGCATGTACATGTATAAACAACATATTTAAACAAAGGGGTCTCTTCCTTATCTGAGAATGGCTTAGAAGCATTACTCCCTACATCATGAGATATCGTATAATCAATTTTACCATAGATACATGGGATAATAATTTACAGGAAAAAACATGAATAGCACCATACATCATCACTGATCGAATACTTTCTTATAATCAGAAAATTAACAACAGAAATACCATGAATACAATAGCAATGGAATCCATACATAAACTAGTATATTTTCATACCGAATACCAAAGAAATGAGCTCTTCATCACTAAATGTAAAAACCAACCACGGATCGGACTTCCACGTTCCACCTGACAATAGATTGGCTGAGCCAAGTCTCACTTCATCCAACCACCTCTGTGCCATATTCCAAGCATGAATGTGGGCCTTAATCAAACACATCAATCACAATCAATCCAGGGCTTCCAGAGGCCAAACCACCTCAACCCTCAACTAGTGATTTTACCTCATGGTCGGAAGTCACAACCATCATGGATTGGTCTCTACCCAAGCTACTCCAAGGCTCCAAAGCGTTTGTTCCAACCATGGCTTCCAAGACTAGTAACTCAACCCCAAATTTTACAGGGCTTTTAGAGCATTTATCCAACCAAGGCTTCCAAGACTAGTAACTCAACCCACCTAGGGCTTCTAGAGCTTTTTTCCAACCAAGGCTTCCAGGACTAGTAACTCAACCCACAGTTCTCTATCGAGCTTCCAGAGCGTTTTTCCAACCAAGGCTTCCAGGAACTAATAACTCAACCCAACAGATAAAGGAATCATGAGAACAAACTAGAAAATAATCAATGGAAATAAACCCACAATACCATGGTTGTGTAGGAAATGGCATGGCTAGGAAATCCACATGCATACACCATGCATGCCAGAAACAATGAGGAAAACATGCATGCAACTCAGTAGTTGTACTCATAACCTGTTGTAGATGTTGATCCTAATGTACTATTCCAATTTCCAGCTTTTCCTTTGCTTTCTTGATCCAATCTCAAAATATTCCACACTCTCCAAGACTGCTCCACGAATACTCTAAGTGCTCAAGAGTATG